>JAPYYW010001343.1:0-52239 GCA_030522545.1 Cremastinae sp. A BG-2022a | reverse complement strand
ATTTAATAGATGGATTTATATCCACTTATGCAGACAACAATATTCATTTTTCGATAACATCGATTTAAAAAAAACGATGAAAAATCATTTTTAGATATTGAAAATGCCAAAATATCATTACTGGAACTGCAATTAAATTTAAATTCATTTAATAGATGGATTTATATCCACCTATGCAGACAACAATATTCATTTTTCGATAACATCGATTTTAAAAAAACGATGAAAAATCATTTTTAGATATTAAAAATGTCAAAATATAATTACTCGGATCGTAATTAAATTTAAATTCATTTAATAGATGGATTTAAATCCATTGCAGACAACAATATTCATTTTTCGATAACATCAATTAAAAAACAATGATGAAAAATGATTTTTAGATAATAAAAAAATCACAATATATATTTACTGGGACTGCAATTAAATTTAAATTCATTTAATAAATGGAATTAAATCCACCTATGCAGACATTCATTTTTCGATAATATCAATTTAAAAAAAAACCATAAAAAATCATTTTTAGATATTCAAAATGTCAAAATATAATTACTGAGACCGTAATTAAATTTAAATTCATTTAGTAGATGTATTTACATCTATATATGGAGACAACAGTATTAATTTTTCGATAACAATATCAATTTAAAAAATACACAATGAAAAATCATTTTCAGGTATAAAAAATATCGAAACATGACTTGAACCGTAATTAAATTTAAATTCATTTAATAGGTGAATTTAAATCTAACTATGGAGACAACAATATTAATTTTTGGATAACAATATCAATTTTATAAAATGGTAAAAAATCATTTTCGGGTATTAAAAATGTCAAAATGTTATAATTGAGAGCGCAATGACATAGTTTCGGATCTGTTAATTAGTGCTGCAAGAATCTTTTTTCGTTGCTTGAAAAAGTAATCAATTTTCTGAATATTAACCGAAGAAATTGTAGCATTAAAGTTTCACTGGAGCATGTACCGGGGCGGTTTTAATTGCAGTTCAAAAGCTTGTAATTATTGCTCGAAAAATGAAGAGATCGTTTGAATTCAAAGCACGATTGAAGTTTATTGCCAGTGCTTTCGATTAATGTCGGAAGAAAGGAAAAGGACGTGGTTTAATTCAGCTTTATAATTTTCCCTGCAGAGTCGTGATGGAGCGAACGGGAACGTTAATTTAACATCAATAAAGAGAACTTCATTCCACGACGTGTATAGCGTGCAACACACGAAGTTTCGAATTTCTCATGCTACCGGATACCACAGACTTTTCAAACAATCTCCAACCGATCTCTCAATAAATAATGAAAAAAAAACACTTGCACGAAACTACAAAAAAAAATCTATAAAAAGAATTTTTTCGAATTCTTATAAATCGTTCAGAAGAAAACTTGAGCATTATTTAAATATACAAAATTTCATTTTAAAAAAATTCATAAAACTCAATTGTTCGATTTAATCGAAGTTAATCGAGAGTTTGTCTAATTTGGCGTTATTCAATTAAATCTCTTTTTCACTTTTTTTTAAATCGAAAAATGGGAAGTTAATTAATCTTACATGGAAGGGCCCATATATATATATATAAATTCTCTTTTTCTATATACAGTGCGCCTGTAATCCGTCTTTAAATTGGAGAAAGTCACCGGGGGCTTAACTCTCGGTTTAACCGTGAATCTCTCGTGGATAGTCGTGCATGTGCACGAACGCGCGCCTGTGACTGTAGACGAGCCCGTACACGAATCGAAGAAGAGGTTCTCCGATTTTATAGCGTGACGTGTTGGATGAGAAATTGTGTTCGAAGCTCACGAGAATAGGGACCAATTTAGTGGATGGTCAGCGCGCGATCTCTCTCTCCCTCTCTCTCTCTCGGTAAAATATTTTTCGAGAATCGATCACGATCATTATCAGTCGTCCTAGATATGAGCGATTTTTTGGCTGTAATTATTTCTAATCGTCCCTTCGAGGCGAAACTTTGCAGACAATTGTTTTCTTTTTTTCTTACTAAAAAGTTCTTGCATGAAACGATTTCAAAGATTATTTCTTTGAATTTTTTTGAAAAATTCATTTTAAAAATGGTGACAAGTGGTTACATTTTTGATATGTTGTTTCGAAATACATTAAAAATTGTTTTATCATCTTTGAAAATAATTCGCTGACCGATTTTAGAGTTATCAGACTTTTAATACTTAAATATTGATATAAGGTTGAGTTATTAAATTACAAATTTGAAAAGATTTCACTAAAACTTTTCTTGATTTCTCTCAAACCATGCTAATTGTCAAAAATGTTAAAAATTTGATAAACGTTTTAAAAAGAATCATGCAATTTAAAAAAATTGTCTTTAAAAATATAATTTGATGATTTTACCTTCATACGAGAAAAAAACTTTTGAATAGCTAGAATCGCAGAAAAAAAAAGGATTTTTATAAAGTAAAACAAATCTTTCAGCGATTATTTTGCAATTACAGTTTCTGAATGATTGCTACATTTTAACACTTTCCGGTTATCGAGAGCTCGGGGAACAAAAGGCAAAACCGGTTAGTTTCCTTTTTTCAAGCCAAGATGTAAATTTATGCGAAAAAAAAATGGAAGCACGTCGATTAACGAAGTGATCTAGAAAAGTGTGATTTTGTCGCGGCTGAATTTTCATGAAGCACGTAAGTGCAACCTCGTGACGATTAAAAAAATTATTCTTTTTTTTCGATTTTTAGAACTGTCAGAGTTGAAATTTTTCGTGAAGATAACGCGAAAAATATGGCCTCGGAGAGTATATGCGAGTCTCGATTCCGAGGTCCTGACGCTTCCTTCGTTAAATCAACGTCCCAGGAGCGAGAGAACAATACGAAAAATGAGAAACAATGATTTTGGGATCCGGGGGAAGATCGGCGAGACAATGACGGTCTCGCTTCCGGTCGCCATTTTTTTTACCACGTCCGATCGCGATAAGGTGGCAAAGTAAGTGGGAAAATGAGGAAAATTGAAAATTGAAGTGTCAAAATGATCAAGAGTCGGGAGTCTTGAGATCCTCCCGGATACTCGGCGCGGTATTTTCCATAATTTTACTTTTTTTTTTCTGTCGCGGACGCCATACGCGCCACGAAAAGCCACGTGACACCGAGTCCGCGTCGGGGTCCTACGCAATCGAGCCAGGGCGTAAAATGCACGATCCCGGCACATACGCAACACTCGTGCACGACGTCATACGCTTGTAACCTGTAATTATACTCGATATTGTGCGCGTTACAACAACGACTATGGCGGAGGGGGAAAACTCTTTCGAAAACTTTTGACCTCACTTGTACGATCTTTCGCGTCAGGCCGACGTGTTCGCCCTTTTACAAGCTTCGTCTTGCAATCGGTACGAATAATTTACCGCTTCCAGCGACGAGAAAACGCGAAAAAAACGTCGTGTCTTCGTAAGTCGAAAAAAAAAAGTTAGACACGAACGAATTGATGAATTAATTTTAAATAATTTGACAAAGAACGCGACGCATTTTGTCTTTCGCCCAAGTTTTTACTCCGAGTTTTTTTATTTTGGGTCGTTTTATAAAATAGGAAATTTGTCGAAAAAAAAGAACAGGAAGATCATCACGATCGTGAAAAAAAAAACGCGGAGAAAAGAATAAAAGACGCGAGCTTCGTTCCCACGTGTGAGAGAGCCGAGTGTGCGCTTCCCACCTTTTCTTAAATTACGGTGCACGTCAAAATTGTCTCCCTCCCCGGCCTTAGTTGGGCAATCTTCGCGTTTGTGTACGCAAACACACGCCGAATCGACGAATCCTCACAACGAAAACTTCCTCCAATTTGCTACCTCGTAATTTTTTTACGATTCGATGCTTTTTTTATCTATTTTTCCGTCCTCGGCGCGACAAGACTGACAAAATTATCAACAAATTCATTCAAATTACTTTCTGGTATATCAGAAAAAAAATAACAAACGTCAATTGAACTGTCAAATTGATAATCATTAAATGTTTTTGTACAGTTGCGATCGAAATTCATTTTTCTTTGTTCCGCGACGATTTTTCACGCTCGATAAATATTTCGAAGCTTCTCCTGACTTTTTTTACGCTCGTTCACCCGCGTAAAAAATCGGTCACGATAATGAACGCGTTCGTTTAATACGAGAGAGCATTAAGAGTTTTTTTTTGTCTCACCTAACCACAGCAATTGCATAATTAACGCATTCCACGTCTAATCACTCGTCGAGTATGTATCTAAATCACAGCTCATGCTACAAGTTACCTACTTGAAAAAAAAAACAAACAAGAGACAAAGTTTCAATAAAAAAAAACTCGAGAGAGATGTTTAAAAAAAATCAGAGATTAAAGTTCGACTCGAGCCTCGGCTCGATCAATCATTCGTGACTTATTAATTTCTGCCTTTCTTACGATTTTTCCTCGTGAATGAAAAGTAAATGAAAATAAATGAATTCGTCCTGCCTCTTTTTGCAATGAAGTCATTTTCATCAAGAAAAAGTGGAACGTGAATTGTCCTCGTTTCGTCGTAAATAAAATTCGAAAAAAAATATATATATATAAAGAATTGGCATAAAAAGTTTTTCTCCCACGTCGATGTGGAAATAATAATCATGGTGGATGGAAAAAGTGTCACTGTCTCGTTCACCCACGGTCCATTTACAGTTTTTTTCTCGTCGCGGGCTCTCTCAATATCCACAATTAAATCGATAAACAATTAGAGCGATTTTCTGCTGCTGGGAAGTTTCCAGCGACAAAATATGAAGATAATAAAGTGGGAAGAATGAAAATTGGGCGAGAAAACGTGACTTCGCGATCGGATCGATGTGTACGCGAGCATTTTATGACGCACGAAAATACATAAAAGATGTGTTGCGTTTCGGTTTCGGGATACACGCGAATCGAGAGTGATACCCGACATCGATCTCTCCGCTACGGGCAATTTCGTTACCGTTGTCTCTTCAGGTATCATTTTTCTCTCTCTCACCATTTTTTTTTCTTCTCGCATATGCGTATGGATGTACTTTTTCGTCCCGTATTCACTGTTCTATATATAAAAATGTACGAAAGGATCGAGACCCTCGGGGCCTCGAATAAAATACTTTTGCTTTGATCGCGAAATCCCGACGATTAATTGGCTATCGTTCGTAATGGTATCTCATCGAGATCTATCCCCCCCCTTCTCTCTCTCTCGATCTTTCCTTTTCTCTCTCTCGGTTCGCATAATAAATCGTTTTGCGAGACGTCATCCCGTGACAGAGCGAGAAACGGAGAATAATTTTATTCCTCCGCATAATTTAATAAATATTTTTAATCGACTCGTCGTGTTGTTCTTATCAATTTCGATCACGAGAAATTTCCTTCCGGCTCGAATTTCTCGAACGATCGCTCGGGACCAATTTTCGTCCCCGAATTCAGAGATTCACCGAGATAGGAGTCGAGACAGCGTGCAATTTCGCGACGATGAGGCTCGAGCATTAAATTGATACCGGGGCGATTTACGCGCGAACCTTTTTCTTTGTGCTCGCGTAATGTGAAAATCGTGCACGATTAGTCATGCTTCGTTCGTGTTAACGCACACGCTTGGCTTTTTGACTCTTTTTTCGCGAGCGTTATCTCGCTCGTCCTCCGGACTCGACGGCAGCTTCGTCGTCGACGACGAGACTCGTTATTATTTCCTTTCCTCGGTACATCGCGATGCGAAATAACGCGTGTGCAGGCGCGATTATATTTCGTTGTAGCTGCTGTTTAGCTCTATCTCGAGATTGTTCCGTGTTGGTAAAATGCGTATAAAATACGGAGGGAGAGAGAGACGAGGTGAACGTGGCAGGTAACGCCGAGAATAAATCTCGCTGCGAACGAGACAAGTCGCGAATGGGTGTGTTTGTGTGACGAGAGAGAGAGAGAAAGAGAGACGGAGTATCGTGGAATGTGGAACGAGCGATGTTGAGATGAGAAATTGCAGCGTTTACAACGAGCGTGAAAAAAAAGTGCATATTCAAAGGGGACGAAGATTGCGAGTATTTTTGCGGACGAGCGCGTAATCTCTCTCTCTGGACGAGGAAACATTTTGGACGGGACCGCGCGAATATTTAAGGAATTCGGGAAGAGTATTCGGTAGAACGAGTATTCAGCAGAGACGAGTATTATGGGAGAAACGACGAGCATCTCGACGAAGAACAAACGACTCCGAAGAAGAAGAAACGGTTCGGAAGACTTGGGGGGGGGGATTTCCTGAAAGGGGAAGACAAAGGCAAGAAGCGAAGGGAGGGAGATTCTAGGACGAAAACTAGCTGGAGGGATTGCAGGGCGTGGCGGAGTCCGGGAGGCTCCTGGTGCTGGTGACGACGTCGGGACAGGTCGGACTGGAGTTGCTGGCGTTGCTGCTGGCGCTGGAGCCGCCGGCGCTCCCGACGTTCGGCTTCTGGGTTATGTGGGTCTGGTAATGTTTCGCAAGGTGGGCCTTCTGCCGGAAGCTCTTTCCGCATATCGAGCACGCGAACGGCTTTTCTCCGGTGTGCGTTCTTATGTGGACGTTGACGCTGTACTTGTCCTTGAATCCCTTGCTGCAGATGCTGCAGTAATGGAGCGAGCGTTCCTTCCTCGGCAGCGAGCCCGGCGAGCCCCCGTTCCCGCTCGAAGCCTGCCCATTGCTCGCCCCGTTTCCGCACGAGCCCGAATTCCCGTTCGCGTTCCCGGCGCTCGAGCCCTTCGGCTTTCTGCTGTACTTCTTCGGCGCCTTCGTACCCCGCGACGGCGCCATTTGCTGGATGTTGCTCGTCGTCGTCGTCGTCGGCGTTATGTCCGACGTCGTCGTCGCCTGGACGAGATCCTGCTGCGCCGCCGTCACCACCGTCACTGTTCCAACTTGACCCAAGTCCGCCGGCAACGTTATCGTTCCCAGACTCCCGCTCGCCGGGTCCAGCGTGTACATCACCGTCGTCGTCCCCGAGACGTTGCACACCGGCTCCAAATTGCAGTACGACTCCACCACCTCGTTCGCGATGCTTTTCAGCTTCTCGTAATCGCCCGGCCGGTAGGTCGTCGTCTCCAGCTGCGACAGCAGCAGATCCTCCTCCGTACACCCGTGGATCGACTCCTGCTCCTGCTGCACATGGATAAAATAGATCTTATTAATATTTAAATGTGAATCTTTGCATGTTTTGATGTTTGTTACTCAATCGTGTAAAAAGGTTTGCAAGGATTTCAATGAAATTTGTCACAGAGACAGTTTTTAACGTCGATTTTAACATAGGCTACTTTATTTTAACTCATCGTGACCAGATGGCAATGCAGAGTATGAAATTCTATAGAAATCGACATATCGACGATGGATCAACTTGAAATTTTTACTAGACGTTGCATTTTAATAGAACAATGTTTGTATTGACTTTTTATTTTGATATTGCAGCGGAAATAGAACATTTGAAAATATTTGACAAATTACTATCTTCAAGACGTGATAGATTTTAAAATATATTAACATGATTTTAGCGCCATTCTCTTCATTTTGCAAATATCTTTAAAAATTACTCATAATAAAGCTGATTTCATCAAGTGACAGTGAATTTGTCAACGAATTAAGCCAAAAAACTGATTTTTTGATCGTTTTTTGAATTTTTCAATATGAATTCTTGAATTTCGCCTCAAATAAGTGGCATTTTCGTTATCTGCGGGAAATTTCCGATCGAATATGGTCTTAAAATCGAGAAAAAAAAATCAAAAATTTTTGCAAATTTTTTAAGGTATATTTTTTCAAAAATCTTCAAGGCGTCATAATTTTTAAAAAAATTGATGAATTAACGTGATTCCAACGCCATTAGCTTAGTTTTGTAAAAATCTTTAAAAATCACACTTTAAAAAGTTCATTTCGTCAAGAAAAAAGAAAGATATTGCTAATTGAAATTTTCATGGATTCATGAGACCCAGTGTGACTCACCAAATTTATTGAAATTTTTTTTTTCGATTTTAAGAGCCTATTCGATCGGAAATTTGCCGTAGATAACGAAAATGTTAATTATTTGGGGCGAAATCGAAGAATTCATATAGAATGAGCCAAAAAACTGACTTTTGGATCAGTTTTTTCAATTTTTCAATATCAATTCTTGGATTACACCCTGAATAAGTAGCATTTAAAATAAAGTAAAATAAAGAAGGAAAACTTTTCAGAAATTAATACTCTAAATCCACAATAAATAATTTACATTCACAAAAAAAAACATTTGAAGCGCAATGTGAATTCTATCCGAAAATTGCAGAAAAAAAATATTATTCGGTGCACCCAAATCTTACAGTTTTACTTGGCAACGTTTGTATAAATTTGGAATTCTTTCAAGTTTTACACCGCAACAATTCATTAGATAAAACCGAGAATTTCTTTACTTTTTTACACAATAAAATTTCGTCCAATAATTCTATATTTTTAATATAATACTAAACTGCAAAAATTTGTAACGAGGTTGTATACAATCTAACCAGTAAGATACTTGAAATTCTGATGAAATTTAAATCTTAATGAGCAAAGTAGTATAAAAGAAGATAAAAATTTACAGAAAATTTCTCTCCGTGGAGCTGCTGGCTCTGCTGGGGCTGCTGCTGTCCCTGTTCCTGGAGGAGCTGGATGCTGCCGGTGCTGTTGGTGACGGAGAGGGAGAGGCTGGAGGCCTGTGACGAGGACGGGGAAGCGATCTGCGTCGTGCCGGAGTACAATTTACCCTGGAGGGCGCTGCGTAGGAGTGACTCGGCGGAGTCGTTGGTAGCGACGGCCTCCTGGAGGTGATTCTGGTCTGAGAGTTTCCAGTCGTTGTTGTTGTCGACGTGAGTGGGATTCTGTCGGTTATCCTTGCTCTCGACGAAGCCACTGTCGTCGGTGGTGTACTGGGAGGAGGGTGTGGCGATGACGTGATACCTCTCGTTCCTGGAGACGTCGCCGACGGAGTTTTGGACGTCGTGGTCCTGTTCGGCAGGGCTGGGCTCCATGCTGAGGATCGCGTCGAGGTCGAGGTTCGGCCGGAGGGACCACGAGTCGTTGGACGGGGCGGCGGGGCTTTTGCAGCAGTCGAGGGCGTCCATCGAGTTGGCTTCGTTGTTGAGAACGGTCAGGGTGTAAATCGCCCCGTCGGTGTTCTGGTGGCGCTCGTTGCACGCGGAATTTCGATGGGTCGGCTCGCTGCTGACGACGACCCCGTCGGGCTGGCTGTTCGTGTGCGACCAGCAGTACTTGTTGAGATCCTCCAGGAGGATGTTGCACGTCTGCTCCTTGCCGTCGTCCCCGGGCCAGTAATCGCACTCGGTCTGGTCCAGCGGGACCTGCTGCTCGCTCGTCGCGACTCCGCAGCCCCGGACCGCGTTGTGGTGGCTCAGCGAGCCCGTTATCGTCGAGACCGGCGGCAGGGCCGTCAGGGTGTTGTTGTTCGTCTCCTTTATGAAGGAACCCGTGTGGATCTCGCCCCGGGCCCCCTCGTGCTCCTCGTGCCTCTCCTGGTGGATAAATATTCCCCGGCCGCAGCTGCGGTGCAGAAAGCTCTCCTCGTCGATCGTCACGCCGCTACCGGAGGTGCAGTGCGGCGGCGGCGAGACCACGAAGTCGAAGAAGTCCGTCTTCGCCAGGTCCTCGCCTGGCGCACCCGGCGCGAACGCCTCGGTCAGGTCCATCGCGACACCTGATCCCCAAACGCCGAGATCGATTTTTCCTTTTCTTCGATCTTGACGAGATTCTTCTCTTCTCGCTCTTCGACTCCCGCCGGCTTTTTCCCCTCGATTTCGGGAACGAAATCGACACTCGGACGATTTTCGACCGGTTCACCACCGCAGCTTCGTTTCCCGTTTCTTCTTTTTTTTTCTTCTTCTTCTTTTTCTTTTTCTCGCTCTCGTTCTTCCTCCTCCTCCTCTTCTTCTTCTTTTCTCGGGCTCGATTCTTCTCCCGCGAGAGCTGTGAGATCGACGATCCTCCGATTTCTCGCGGGTGGACGATTTCGCGCTGTTTCCTCAAGCGAATCGAAAATCTTCGCGCCCGATCGGCCACGGCATCCTTGACTCCGGCGCACTCCCGTCTGCAACGAGAAGAAGAGCAAAAAATTTAGTGACTCAGAATCACGTTTCGTCAAGTTCAAGGCTTTGGATTCGGTTACATCAACGCCCGAAAGAAAAACACTTTGCGCGTGACAAGAATCGCCGATCGCTTTTGTTCGATCCGAAAAAAAAGCGTGACTCCCGATTGTCCTCAATTTTTCGATACTTTTTTGAATCTCCGAATGAGTCTGGAGGTATGAAGATAAAAAGTCAAGAGTTTATCGCACTGCGTTCTTTTTAAAGATATATTTTAAGGTTTAATATCGTTTTAACATTTCGTTAAAAAATTGCATAAATTTACGTATTGAATTTTAGGAGATTTTACTATTCAAAAGTCGAGATATATTTATTGGTAAAAATCGCGTATTCTGTAAGATATGAAGTCTCTTAAAATTTTTCTTAACTCTCATAATATTTGTTTAATTCAACGTAAAATATTTTTACGTCAGATTTAACTTTAAACGTGTTACTTTTTTCATATACAAATTAAAAGATCATTATATTAAATTCTTCAAAAATAATTCCTTGAAAAATTTTACAATTTTTCTTTAACTTCGTACAAATATGCTTGTACTAACATGTATTTGTTTAATTTTAAGGAACATTTATACAAATTTAAAAGAATAAATTATTTTTCGAATAAAATAATGTTAGAACTAGCATATAATAATATTTTAAATCGCGAATTAAATCTTTGTTTCTCGGTACGATTTTATTACAGCTGAAAAATGAACAACGCTTTGATCCGCAGGAAAATCGAATCGTCTCCGAATGAAAAATATTCGCGAGACATCCTTAATGGAAGGAAGGCCACGGACATTGTATCCTGCAGTTAATAATCAATCCGTAGATTATTTATGACGCGTGTGCGATCGCGTGGCCGGTAAATTTGCATTCTTCGATCGCGGTTGGGGAAAAAAAAACGAGCGTTCAAACGTTTCCCGATGTGTGCTCGGGCATATATACTGGGGGCTCTTCGTAACTCGTATAATGGACGGGGCATAGGAAGAGAGAACACGGAATCGCTTCAAGGCTTCGCTCGCTCGCGATACAGTTATCTCCAGTCAGTGGGAGCCTGCACAGTTAGTCGTTACAAGACAAGGACGAGCCGGAGACTCTCGGAGATGAGAGGAGAGGCGAGGAAGAGAGAGAGAGAGAGCGAAAGAGAAATAAAAGTCCGTGGCCGCTGGCAACAACATCGGAAGGCTCAACAGACCTGTCTGGCGTTCGGACGTAACATCGTGTCCTGTTCGACTCCTGAATTCATTCCGCTCTTTCCTTCTTTCTTTCTTTTTCCCCCTTTTTTTTCGCGTCCCGACGCCTCTCGTCGTCCCCGACGCTCCGGGAGTCGAGGCGTCCGCCATTACTCTCCGCGATAATTACGAGCGAGGAACTCGCGCGTCCGGCGGCATATCGATCACGAATCGATCTCGCAAATCAAAGATCTCTCGAGCCATCGATCCCCTTAATTCGCAATAAAACGAATCAATTCGCGCCCGAGACCCCGTCGGGCCCACCATTCGGGGAGAGAAAAAGAGTGAAGAAATGATAGAAACCGGTTTTCCGGTCGTCCAACGCGTTTGCCGCTTGCACCCCGCGTTTTGAATTTGATTCGACGCACGCTTTTCTTCTCGCTCTTATATTTTTATTCTCTCTTCCCCCACGTCCCACCGCCTTGCGCTTTTTTTTTGATCCGAGCATCAACGGCGAGCCCTCGTGCGATCCGTGATTGCTCCACTTTTATCGAATCTCCCCCCGTTCGCCGGTTTAATTCAATTTCGCTGGCTTTTTGTGCAATAACGGAGACGCAATGTGCTCCTGCTCTGAAACACGTTTAGACGTCCCCACTGCTCGCTTTGTCGATAAAACGTATGCGCGCTTGCGGATATACGCGCTCGAGCCCCCCTTTTTTCCGTCTCTCTTCCCCCCCGCAATGTTGAAAGGATTGGGAAAACCTTGATAGTCCGGCAAAGCGTGAGTTTCGCTCATTCGAGTTCGCAGTCACGGTGCCCGCGAGAAACGAGCCTTCATCGCGTGTATCGCGCTCTATATTTTATGCACTCCGTGCGCAGGGGCAGCGTACGTGAGCCGGAAAATGTGGAGGAGAAGGATCGGCCGCGAAATAAAGAGCGAGACGGTGAAAATGGCCGAACGTGGCGCAAATCGTGGCCGCGTGAGGGCGCAGGGGTCGCTCGTTCGTACATCGTTGATCAAAAGTTTCAGGACATTCGTCGAGAACTTCGATCTGGAGAGGAAAATGTAGGTTGGAAAAATTTCCAGCTATAAAAATTCATACGATATAAACGTTTTTGGTTACTATAAATTTTTAATGAAAATATTTTACTGCCATTGGAAATTTAATTTTTTATGTACAAGAATATGATTCGATTCGTTTTTTTTCGAAAAGCAATCGTTTTGTATCATTCTTTAAACGATTTATTATATTTTTTAAAAAATTTGATATAAGTTTTTATATTGAAACATTTTATTATCTCACGTTAGTGATAAATAATTATTTTAGAATTAGATGTATTTTATTTAGATCCTGCTCTAATTGTATTTCGTTTTACTGTATAAAAAAATATTCATTTTTATAATAATCAGTATAATTGTTATTTTATAGTAAAATGCACTATCGTGTACTTTTCATATATTATCACATTCAAACTTATTTACAATAAATATTATTTTATATTAAGAAATTTATATATTGAGTTTTGAATGGCTAAAATATAAGACAATAATTTACAAATATTAAAAAAAACTAAAAAGAAAGCGACAGAAAATCCTTTAAATGTTAAAATAAAATGGAACGTAAAAAATTAATGAATTCCTATAATTTTTTTGATGGCTGAAAAAGCAAAGATGTTCGATTGCCTTTTAGAGTCATCAATTAAGCGTGAATCCATTGAAACCATTAAAACATCCAACAAACAGGTATCTACGAAGTATTTTTAGATGAATATTCTCAATACTTTGTACATCACGTGTTAATTACGCAATAATTGAATTTGCGTAATTTGTTTAATTTGCATGATAATGAGAGGTGAAAAAAGTTCCTCGAAACTTTTGGCCAACATTGTACGCGTGTACGAAAGAGGCATTAGGCCCAACACCGAGGCGAACACGATCCTCCAGGCGTGGGAACGCACACTCCTCGCTTATAAATTCAATGTGTACACGAAGCCTGAGTCGCGGAGACGACGAGAGAGACCGAGATAGAGAAAAGAGACTCCGATTCGTATATACAGCTCGCACGAGAGCTCCTTACCAACGCGCTCGAGTTATTGGCCGAGTTTTCCTCGAGGATCGCATCGAGATTGAGAGTGAGACGCAGAAAAACTCGTCCGCATCTTTTCCCTCGATCGAATCTCTTCGTAAACGACTTCGTAAAGGTCCGAGCTTGAAGAAAGCAATCCCCATTATTTAAAAAATTACGAAAAACCTGTAAGAAATGTACAAAAAAAAACTTATAAGAAATTATCTTCTTCGAGAAAATAACACGACGAGCATCAAGCTCAGGATCAATTCGATGCGCCATTTTGGAATGAACGTAAAAAAAATGTCTTTTATTGTCTTCGGGAACGAGGAGCGAGATTCGCTCGCGGGAATCGTTTGAACGCGCGTATCCTCGGATGATGTGTGCACGAGCGTATTATCGATTGAAGAAAAACATCGGTCGCGGAGAGGCTAGGCCCTCTGGTCTCTCGACGAGACGAGGAATATCTCCGTCTCGGTCTCTCGGGGGGGCGGCTGGATTTCAGTTGCGCAACTCGAATATCCTATCGCCCCGGCGTCGAGCGCGCGGAGTCTTCGTCCTCGTTGATCTCAAGCATTACACTATCTCGCCGAACGCACCGCGTACTAAATTAATGGCCGCGGTGTGCAAGAGATCTGCAACTCCTTTTTTTTCTCTCGATAATTTTTTTTCCCGTCTCTCTCTTTCTCTCATTCTATATGGTCTTTTTCTATAGATCTCTTCTCTCTCTCACTTATTATGGCTTTTTCTTCATTTTTTCATCGTGGCTTCATTTTTTATATTTTTTCCTCTCTGCCATTTTTTTCTCCTTTTTTTTCGCTCCGCGTCGTTTCTTGAGGATAAAAGCATGCACGCTTGATTCGAATATGCTCGGAATGGTTTCCATCCGTGAAGCACGATTGGCAAATGCCAAGGAGGTTTTATCCGTCTCTCTCTCTCTCGTTTCTTTCAAGCAAATAAGCATCAATTGTTCCAGCATATATTTTTCAATTATATCTATCCCTGCGATATGCATTGAGCTCGCAATAAAAATTGACCATTGTTGGGAGATATTGAAAATTATTTCAATCAAATGGAACGTTTGTCAAGAATTTTCTTTCAAATTCCTCCCCTCGTGTTAAAACTTTGTTCAATCCTGAGAAGCTTATTGACGATCATTTTCAACGTTTAATCGTTAAGTTTTAAACTGGGATTCGTGTTTATTATGAGAACGTTACGATAGAGTTTACCCACGATGAAATTTTCGTACGAAATTGAATCGCCGGGACCGGATATTCGACTCTTCCTTTTTTATTGTCTATTTGGATCATTATTTTTATTATGGTACGTATAGAGTTAATTTTAACGACCGGAGAGATACGGCGGGCGGACGAGAGCTAATTTTTGGGCCCTGGCTGTGTCTTGCAATCGGAAATGAATATTTGAATAAAAGTCTTTTTCGATGTTACCGTTACGCTCGTCTCGCTCCTTTACGGACGACGCGGATCGAGAAAATCTCACGAGAAACGCGCTGGCTGCACGATTTCTCTCTATCCCTCTCTTCCTTTTTTTTCCCCGACGTCCGAAGGTTTTAATATTCGAATAAGCCTATTAGTAACCTCGATTCTGGCACCTTTACGATCGTTATCTATTACCCTCGTATAACGGATCGCTCGCCGCGTATAAAAAATCAAGAAATCAATGAGCCACGTTACGCCAATGATCGTTGCACTCTCCTTCGATACATTAAATTATTATATAATGTTTCTGGTTGACAGTTAAATTAAAGGACATTCTCTCAAAATTCCATCCCTACGGAGCTCTTAATCGATCGCTCGAATATCCATTTTTATATTTTGCGATTAGCGCACCGATAATTTATTCCTCAGTTATTTTCTCGAATCGATCAATTAGGTTATTATTTTTTTAATTTATATATTTATTATTACGTATTTTATTGTATTCTTTTTGTATTTATTGTTATTTATCGAAGACTCTGATTTTATTTAGCACATCAAAACCAGATTTGCTTCTTCTTTATATCATTTTTTTCACACAACGTCAATAAACTCTGTTTTTAAATATTGAATTATTATAATATTGCTATATAGTTGTCTATTAAATTAACAGATTTTCCATCGAATTTCCATCTTTATGAAACTTTTGAGAGATCGTTTCAATATACATTTTATGTTTTACGAGCTCGTTTTATTTATTTGCAATATTAAGTTATTTTATTGAATCTATTAATTAGGTTATTATTTTTTTAAAATACTTTTATATGCGTCAAAACATCGTTTTTTGATCTATTTTGTAATGAATTTTTATAACTTTATTTCGATCAGACGAGAACTGACGTTATGTTTTATTTATTACTTCGAAGGATGAATAAAACAAAACCTGTTTTGTTTCTCCTTCGCATTAATTTTTCCACGTGATGCCAATGAATGTTATACACTTCTTCGATACATTAAATTATTATAGTGTATAATATTGCCAGTTGATAATTAAAATAGAATATATATTCTGAAAATTCTATAAACGAATCTTTCAATCGATCTATTTAATATTCATTTTACATTTCATTACAGACCGAATAATTTAATTCGAATATTGGAGTGATATTATCGAAACGTAAAGGTTTACTTTCCACGTGTATATCTCTGAAAAATGTTGTTTTCATCTGTCGATCGAGAACCGATTTTATTTTTAATCCGGGCACAATTCTTCCGAATGAATTGCGTTAACTCGTCGCACATGAAAACTTGTTTTGTTCCTCCTCCACTTCATTTTTTTCCACGGACAAATTTGGTCTCAGGCAAAAGTCACTAAGGCGATGCCTCATTATCACGACTGTACACACAGAGAGTTATTCTAAGCTGAGAACCGGATTTGAGTTTCCTAATGGGTGTTCCCACGTCATAGAAAATAAAGAAGAAATAAAATTAACGAAAAAAAAAAACAAATTCTTATACAGACTCGTTTCTGACTCTCCGCTCGACCTAATGTCTCGTCACCGAAAAAAGGGTTCGATTTTGATTACATATGTATTTGATCAAAAAATGACCTTTACGATACGCTCGCTTCATTAACAGCGAAACGTACGACTTTATTAATAAAAATATTTTTGTCTCGAGACGAAGTTTACTTTATTACTCGGCTCGTTTGCTCTTCTCGCTGAGAGCCAACTTTATCGTCGCACTTTGCAGGAAGCAGCGAGTAAATTTACAACGTCGGTGAAAAAAAAAAGAAAAAAAAAGAAAAAAAGAGAACGGTGCCGGTAAAAATTTCGCCGCGAAAGTAATTCAAGGATGAAAAAGCGCATTGTTGACAAAAGTTGGAAAGGAGGAGGGCCCATTGAGAAAAAAATAATGGTTTCTCCGGGGCCATAATTTTCACATTGCTCGAGAAACTCGGACTGAAAATGTCGCGGCTGAATGGGAATGGGCTCCGAGCACGCGCTCGATTCACTGGCTCCGTCCACGTGTGTCGAGATCAAAAACACGATCGATGTTATACGACGTCCTGGATATAATGGTCACGACCGAGACGAGAGCTCGGTAAGAGAAGAGAGAGAGAGAGAAGAAAAAAACGTGAAATACAGGGCGGTGGCGTCTGTATCGAAAAATTTAATGAGCTCGACCTCATCGTCAATCCTCTCGCGAGGAACGAGGCGGACCTCGGCCAAGAATCACCCGACGATTTCCTGGTTTCCAATTGTGGAAGCCCCGGACAATGCCTCGACGAAAACTCACCTCGAGACTAAAATATAATTACGAGCCTGAAAAAAAAGACTCTTTTCTATTTTCTCGTATATAAAACATGATCAATCAAAATTAGATATTTTAATAAATGTATTTTTAAATATTTATCAAATTTCACGACAATTAACAGAGATAAATAAAATTTTATATGTAATTTGTAGACGTCGACGAAAGATTCATATTCGAGTATATTTTTTAGTAAAATATATTTATGAAAATTTTGGACGATATACCTAATATTATTGAATAAAAGGTAAAATTTTCAAAAATCGTTCATCGTGATTTTGGAACACAAAATTCTCAAGAGACTTATCGTCGGGCGAAGGCAAGGAGTAAAAACAATCAGAGAAGGAGAGAGACGACGAGGATAATCGATTTCGGTAATCGCTCAATTTCTTCGAGGAAAGAAAAATGGACGAAGGCTGATTTTTTCAAGTCCAGGTGGAGCTGGGGAGTGAGGCTTTTTTTTTAAATATTTCGACGCATCACTGCGGAGGCTCGACGTCGATTTATCAGTAAGATATACATTTCTTCGGATGTGTAAATATAGAGAATTTAATGACGGAGGAACGGAGCAGGACTGGGAGGAGTGCGTGTCCTCGAAGAGGGCCGAGAACCTTTTCTCCTCCTCGTTTATTTTCCCTCACCGCGGTGGCGAGAAGATCGAGAGTCCGGGCCGCGGAGCACGTGGAGAGAAACGGGGTCATCGTGCTCTCTCCCGAGGAACCACACCAGACGGAAGATATCGGAGAAAAGAAAAAAGAGGAAAGAGATGAGGGAGAGAAACAGTAGCCGAGAGCAGTGAAAAGGAGCTCGATCTGCAATATAATGACGAAGAAGAAGAAGAAGAAGCGGAGAGAAACGCCGAACCTTTTTTTTCTTCTTATTTTCCTCTTCTTCTCTTTTATCACCTCTCTCTTCGTCCTTGTTTGTATTTACATGTCCTGATGAGTCAGGAAAAATTAAATTGAACTCGCGATATATTGCGCGAAGAAAAATCATCTCGTGCTTTTGTCGCAATTATTATTTTTTATCAAATACGTGTGATAATGATAATAATAATAAACAACGATAAAAAAGGATTCTAGAGACCTTTCGTCTGGAGAATTTGGGGTACCGTTATCCTAGCCCTGAAATATGCAGTCTAGGGATCCCAAAAAGGAGCAAAGTGGAGGGAAAAAAAAAGTAAAACGGAGGATTATACCGAGAAAAAAAGGACGAAAGGGGTCAGCCGGGCCGAAGTTCCGCATTGTTCGTCCTATTATTCAAAACCGAAAAAGTCGAAGATTAAAGGAAAGTTCGGTGAAGAGGGAAAGGGGAGGACGAGGGGCAATGAAATTTCGCAGGAATAAGATCCTCCCTATAATTTTCGTTCATTTCATTGGTCTGACAGCGGCGGACTCGTAACCGTTGAAAATATACTTACAGCTCTCTTGGTGCGGAGAGACGACGGGGAGAGAATAAAAGGAAGACAGCGCGAGGAGCCGGAACGCGAGAAGCGAAGGAGAAAAACGCAGGATAAAAAAAATTGCGCAATCGACGAAATTAATGTTTGTAATGCAGAAAAGTACTTTGTTGGTCAGTCTCACTCTCTTCTCCATTTCTCTCGCGGCCCGCGGACGCTTCTTCGCCCGTTTTTCGATTCACGGAGAGAATTGCGTACGAAAAATTACTGTTATCGTCATAACTTTGTAACAGATCGAAAATTAAAAATTTTTTTTATACAAAACATATAAAATTGTAATTATTTTTGTATTAATAAAAAACGTATACAATATATTCTTCTATTCAAAAAGTCAAAGATGACATTTTTTTGTGTGACATAGTAAAATTTAGAGTAAAGCTGATGGAAAATCAAAATGGAGAAAATATAGTGAAAATTTTTTGAATTTTTGAACTTTCGAAAAATATTTATGTTGAGTATATCTGTAGCAAAATTTGTAAATAAAATTAGCTGGAGCTATCGATGTACTTTTTATTGCTATACAGAGAACAGATTTAGTTGAAAATATTTTGTCAAAACAACACTTGCTTATTTAAAATAATTAAATTTCAGTTGAATCAACCAAGAATTTAGTTCAATAATTTGCAAAATAATATAGTTGAACGTATTGAAACAAATATTTTGTTGAATCAACCAAATTTCGTTTTCAGTGTACAAAATGGCGTAAACACGTGAATAATGTTTCGTATAAAATTCTTTCTATTTGAGCGAAGACGAGTACATCGGGTTCTTCACGTACGTCGATCTCAATCATGAAGTACGCGAGAGATACGTATATACGATCCTCATTTTCTCCGAGGCTTTTTCCGGGGCGCCAATCAACGGTCGAGCGCTCTTGCTCCCAGCGGAACAAAATGGCCGCCCGTTTTGCAATTCTCGAATTTTTTGTCTCTCTCTAACTCCGCGTTTCACTCGGCATTATTCGAATTGAAGTCCCGGACGTGTGTTTCTCGGTACGTGAGCAAGTCCGGGGCTTCTCTCCGCCGCGGATGCCGTTTTTCAAGTACGTGGCTCTCGCCGAACGAGAAAACTTCGCTGCTATCACTCGGAGCGTATTTATATTTCGTGTGCGGATATAAATGTGCAAGCGGACGAATCGACGTCCGTTTGTGTGCGCCTCCGCGAAAGAGAGAACATGGAATTGGTCAAATTTAACGATCACCTTTATGAGCCTTAATGATGGGTTGCAACTCGACTTTATCGCTTCATTTGCACGATAATTTCTGAGAGCTTCTCCCAGATATCCCTTACTCTCTCTTTCTGCATCTCTATCTCCCTCGTTTGCTCTTTTTTCCATCACTATTTTTCATTTTTCCGTCCTTGGCACATATATTCGTTTAATCCAACGTTTTTTTAATTTTGCCTCGCTCTTTTCCTCTCATCGTGAATCCAAATTTATAATATTATTATAAAACTATATACATGTATATTATATATTCTTTCAACGATTCGAGAATATTTTGTAAATGCGGCATCGAATCGAGCTGGCGAAGAAATTCGGTCATGAGAACATTTGATACTCGCGTTTTTCTCGTTCCCTTTTTTCCTCTTTGGGTGTACGATTCCTCAGTTTTTAAACGTCATACGATACATATCCGGATGTTTCGAGCGAGCGAACAAGAGAGACGAGAGGAACGTCCCTGTTAAAAACGAGTTTCCGGTTACTCCGGGATATAATTATGTATCAACGCGAACGGAGAACAGAGAGAGAGCGAGAGAGAGAGAGATGAAAAGGAGCAAAAAAGGTGAGTACTCCTTGTCAGGGGACGAAGAATTTTCACCAATTAAGCCTCGCCCCGTGGCGAGAAGCGCGTTCGGGAGCAAAGAAATCTTCGGAGCGCGACTCCGCGAGCGACGCGTTCCAATTTTTTTCGACATTGACTCATACACTCGGCGCCTAATTATTGACACGTGAACAGTCGCAATTCTATATATTTATACGAGCCGCTCTCCTACCTTTTTGCCCGCCAACAGTTTCGCATCATTTACGAAAATTGGACTTTGAAAACCGTCCCGGAATATTAATGTCCAACCTCCGCACGGCGCTCCCGGGACACCTTGCTCGCGCAAACAATTTTTTACCCAACGCCCAAATTTACGAGATAAACATTGTCCGGTCTTTTCCCTCCTCAGAGTTTCCAACTTTCGAATTAAAATGTAACACTTTTTTCGCCAAAAATGAGTATTCAATATTTATCGAGTGTTGATGTGCATCAGTTTGTACGTGAAATTTTATGAAAGCTTGCAAGCAAATTATAATGAAAATAAAATTAGTTACTTATTCAAATATTATCGAGCAATATTCACAAAAGCATATAATATGCAAATTTTCAATGAATCTTAAGGGTGCTGTGTCAAAAATTGAATATGATGAAATTTTGGAAAAATTGTGTGAAAATTTTTTGATGATTAGAAAAAGGTCATCGCTGAGAAATAATGTTCAACAAATTACTCATCGTAGTCTAATGAAAAATGATATTCTGATGCATCTAGTTTTTTTTCAACAAAAATGGAGCAAAAAATACTAAATAAATATGCATAACGGGTAAAAATACATAAAGAATATCGTGTAATTTTTTCAAAGCATTTAATAAAATTTGGTATAAAATTTCGTAAATTAAAAATGTTCATTCCAAATATTACTAAATATTTAAACGTACTATGATGTCAGTTCGAACATTTTTATACGATTGTTTCATAGAAAACGTATTTTTATCATTTTATAATCAAAACTAATGATTTTTATTCTCAAAATTATATAAAAATTTATACGCAGTTACTACAATACGAAACTATCGATACGATAATTTTTCATACAAAATACTTTTCGTGTAAAATAAAAGGAGTTTTTGCATTTTCGAACTGGACAGTACAAACTTTATAAATAAATGATAAATGATATTGCGATACAACAAATAAACTTTAGATATAGAGAAATAAATAATAAATGAATAAAATAAAAGGAAAATGAGTATAAATTTTACTTCATATACATACATGTTGAGTATGAAAAATTATATAGGAATATAAAGTGAAAATAGTGCGAGAGAATAGCTGAGAAAGCCGTTTACGAACAGTTGTCCGGGAGCGTCGGCGTATAAATCGCGCGTTGATAAATATAAATCTACGGAGAGGGGGACGATCGAACGGAGGCGACGAGAGTGCACGAGCGCACCGGGGCTAGCCAGCCTTGACCCAGTGGAAGGGAACCCGTTCGCCCGACGACGACGAACTCGACGACGTCGTCGGGTTGCTCGTCCCCGTCGTCGTCGTCGAGCGTTCGGTACTTTCTCCGAGGGTCGAGGGACTCACGATCGAGGCACTCTCAGGGATTCGCCGTTACACATACGAGAAATATCTCCCTCCCTCCCTCCCTCCCAACTCGTTTTCTCGCGAGCCTCGCTCTTTCTTATATATTCCCGCTCCTTCTCTTTTTTCCTCCTTTTTTCTCCCTAGCCAACTCATTTTTTCTCTCTCTCTCTTTCGCTCCATTCTGTGGATACGCGCCTATAAATCTCGCGCTCGAGCTGACTAATCCACCATCGATAGCGAACGTTCGCAACCTTGGATCTCTCCCTCTCGTACCTGCGATTCGCGAAAATATAAAGTACGCGCAGGAATCGCGAATTTTATGAAAATTTATTTCGCTCCTCGTCGTCAATAAAGATAAACCAACGTTTGTTTCACTATTTTTCAAATAATTCGCTCTATCTTTTTAGTTGTCAAAATTTGTGTCGTATGAAAAATAAAAATGTTAGAATTTTTATTAATTCGTGTTGTACACGATCTCTCGTTCGTATGTCATCAATTTTTTATTATAAACGACTCAATTTCTTATATCCCGATCTCTCGTGCTGGGTACAGAGAGTAGAGGAAAAACGTGGAGAACAGTTTATTGTGTCTTTGATGAAGAAGACTTCTCTATGAGAAAGTTCCGCTCTCGTCGTCACGCTATTAAAGGAATCAGCGAGAAATAAGACGGGAAGAGAGAGAGAGAAAAATGGGGAAAAGGAGAGGCGAGAGGATAACCCCGTGGCGCGGACCTTAAAGTAACGACCCGGCGCGGGCTCTCCCCGTGGGCCAATTAAAAAATTATGAAACTTGGGAGTAATTGAAGCTCGCGGATCCCCTTAACCCACTTGTTCGTCGCGTCGAGCAAATGGAAGCGCTCGCACAGAGAAATTCACGTACACGGTGTCTTTCACGTTTGAAGAAGAAAAAAATAATGAAAAATGAAGAAAAAAAAAGCGTCGCTTCTTTTTTCTCCTTCTTATAATACGCCGAACGAGGGACATCAAAAGAGATCACGAATCGGCCACCGAGTGATCTCGCCGAGACAAATTGCGTTCTGTTCATTACGCCTTTTTTCCAACTATACCTCTGTATATACATTAATATCCAATTATCCACCACTAAATGGGCCACTCGATTAACAATTTCGTTAAGAATTTCACGTTCGCAATTTGTCATTACGAAAAATCGTTCATCGCTCGCTTCTTTATTTTTTTCCTAAATATGTGACAAGAGAAAACGAATCCTCTCTTTCCTTATAGTTAAAAAATAGGCTTCGATATACTTTTTTTCTATTAAATAATAAAATACAGTTTACACGAGAATATAAAAATATATTTTTATCGTACGATAAATTGATAAATAAAAGGAATATATTTTTTATCGTAAAGTAAATTTCTCGCGGAGAAAAATGAAGAAAATTTTTGCCCAAAGTGCCAAAATTTGTTCTCGATCGTGATAAAAAGTTTTTTTTTTAAAGAAATAAAAGAGCGCATAATGAAAACGTAAGGGGAGATATTTTATAATTACAATATGTCGTTGGAAGTACACGAGCGTACATGGAGGAAGCGGATGTACGTCCCAATTCCTATAAATCACCTGCACGTGAACGACGCGGCCCGAACTCTCGCAACAAGTGCACAAGCGCACGATCGGCTGAAAAAAAAGAATTGAAAAAAAAAAATCTTGGCTGCCCGTCGGGAGCTTAGATTCCGCAATTTGTATTTTTAATTTCTGTCGTCGAATCGTATTTTTTTTTCAAAGATAAAAAGTGGACGCGAAAACATGGAGAACTTACGAAATGTACGAACTTAAATGTATCGCTCGGACGTTTATGTCTCGCGAGGAAAGAAAAGGAGCAAAAAGTTTTTATTGTTATCATTATTCATATCCTGCGCCCTGAACCATTTCGTGCCCGATATTTACGTATATTTAACGCTGCACGTGACTCTTAAACGTCAAAAATATTCGCGTGCCACTTTTTAATAAACGCCGCGATAATTTTCAGGCAAAATAAACATTTTCGCTAAAATATGAATTTTCTTGAGAGCGCAAAGTTCCGCAAATCGCAATTGAGTGGCAGATTCATTAGATCGCTCTTATTTTTCAATAAAGAGACGAATTTATTTGTTTGCGGCCGACATGAAAGATCAGCCTCTTTTTTTCAGATTCTTCGGTCTTTTTTACTCTTTTTTTTAAAATAAAAATTTGTGCACGAGGAAGAATCTCACAGGTCTTGAAGACTTCGTGTATAATAATATCCCGTGGAGAATTTTCTCTGCGCCTCGTCGCCACTTTTGCAAATATCTGCACGAGATCTGCAAATTGTGTAAAAGGAAGGAAAGCGGTGTGCGGAGAAAGAGAGAGAGAGATGAAGAAAAAAGCTTTATCGCGCATCGTTCACGGTGCGTCGAAGCTTATTTCGCATGAAAGTTTTCTCGTCCGAGAAAATAAGGCGTACGATATGAGAAATCGGAAGATAAACGTAAATTCGTATCTTGATACGAGAGCCTCGTAAGTGGAGAACGAGGCCGATTCACTTACATATTCATAAATTATTTTCATCCTCTTTCTTCCGCGAGGCATCCTTGGAATATTTTGAGACACAGAGAAATTGTTATTTGTTTGAAAAATAATATTTACCGAAGACCCAGAGCCATTTCCTTATATCGAAAAAAAATTCATTCGAATTTGCATTTTTCAACGCTTACCATCCCGACGAACGTGCACGATGAGCGCTCGTTGAAATATTTTCAAGCAGCGAACAAAGTTTTCGAGCTTTTAACGAAATATCCCGAATTTTAATTTTTGCGCGAACGAGTTTCCTCCAACTGTTTTATAAATTAACCAATACAATATGCTCATGTCGAAAAATTAACTTTTTCACCTTTACTCGACAAATTTATAAACGCTCGTCGAAATATTTTCATTTTTTGAGCATGAAATCGTGAATTAATTTTTGCAAACAAGTTTTCTCAGGCCGTTATAAATTAACTATTGTAAAAGTCATGTCAAAAAATTAATTTTTTATCGCTATATGTAAAGAGGCTTTTGAGCCTTTGAAATCGTAAATGAATTTTTGGGAACAAGTTTTTTCAGACCGTTATTAATTAAATATAATAAAAATTATGTGAAAAAATTTTTTTTTCTTATCTCTGGATGTATATTCGAAAAATTTACGAATACTCGTGGAAATAATTTCAGGTTTTAATTACGGAATCGTTAATAATAAGTTTTCTCGAACTTAATAAAGTAAAACCATAATAATAATTACACCGAAAATTTAATTTAATCGTCGTCGCATTTATTAAAGCGCATTTTAAAATAATCTTTCGGTGAAACAATTACGATCGGATTTAAATGCACGATTATATCTTCGAGGCGATTCATTATTTAAATTCATCAATGATCGAGAATAAAGTGTTGGAACAGTATCGATTTTTCGCTGGATAAAAAATGCGTTCTCACGATTCGGATCTTTTTTTTCCGAGAGCGAGCGGGATCGTACGGTTCACGGCTGATTCGAAGGCAGAAAATTCCGCGCGTTTCGTGCAAGCGGAAAGGACAATGTGTATACGGAGAGCAAAGAGCGTACTGGATCGGGAATCGCGCGCATTTCCCATACGAATATGGAAATGGCCGGGAGGCCGTACGAAATATGTTTATCTCCGGAGGTGGAGTTGCGATTCTCAGGAGCCGGCTTGCCCGACGCTTGCAAGCCGAAAGCTCGCGCCGACTCGGACTCGCGCCTTTCTGGCTCTCGGCGAACACGCTTTTCCCCGCACTGCGGAGCGAAAAAAATCGTAAGGGACGAGAAAAATACGAGAAACGCTTGTACGCCGTGTTCAAACGTATTTTACACCGCGCTACATCGAAATCACGGATATTTCCTCGCGGGCTCTCTTTCTCTTTCTCTCTCTCTCTCCCCCCGATACAAAAAGCACCGGGATATCATGCGCTCTCCCAAGAATCTAAAACAAAGTATTATGCAATTATTCGAGCCGCGATCTCCGTGCGGTAAGCACCACTTTGAGAACGCGAGAAAAAAAAAGCCAGATGCGGGAAACCGAGAGAGAGAGAGAGGGAAAAAAGACCTTCATGAGATCGAATCGAGGTGGAAAATCGTGCACTTGTGCATCGATAATGCACAATCGATACCGTTTTAAAAATCCACAACAATAAATAGGATCTGAAGTAAAAAAAAACGAAGGAAAAAAACACACGAGGGATATTTTTTCGTCGTTATATTTGCGCAATCGTCGGTTCAGAAATTCGAGCAGTTTTCTCGACACTCGCTCTCTCTCTTTACCCTCGTAACTTTTCTTCGCACTCCCGGGTAAATTGCTATATGATTTTCAGCGTGAACGAAAATAAAATATGTGTTTACAATATTTTGTCCGGGCGGAGCGTGTGTGTCGCGCGGGGCAAAAAAAAAGTATCTGGGCTAAGTCGTTTCACGCCTTTTTGTTCGTGGATTTTATTTTGGACGAACATTTCTCGACATCACTTGTAGCACAATCAGGGGAGATAAAGTACGGCTCGCATAATAAATTGGAGCTGCGCTAGGAGCGCGCTCTGGAGAAACAGCGAATTTGCTCGTATTCCTCGCACGTATGGCTTAAAGAGATTTGGCCGTGGATAGAGGCTCTCGCTCTCCCGTTCGCGTTTAACCAGTTACTTACAAGCCTCTTTTACACGACTTAAAATATATATACGAGAAAAGGTAACTCGCCACTTGTACTCTGAGATAAAATACATCTGGACCGTTCGCGATAAGATCCCAAAAATTGTTCATTCGAAAATATCCAAAAAATTTACAAGATATAGCGTAGGGTCGGAGAACTTTAATATACAAATTGAGAAAACAAATGTATAGGAAGAATATAAAGAGTTGAAAAGTTGATTGAAAAAAAATTTACAGGATTTAATTAAAATTTAGAAATATTTCAAGAGGCATGCATATGAAAAAAATATAGTGTAAACATGAAAAAAGTTTAAACAAATTGAGAATATATAAATGAATGGGAAGAATATAAAGACTAGAAAAAATATGATTAATAAATATTTTGGCGTACGATAAAGTAAAAACTTTAATAAATTTTTCGTTTCTGATAAAAAATCAAGAAAAATGAAGCTTCGTTCGTGCGTTGAAGCGTCTAATTTTCGTGGTACAGATTAGAGACACGAGATACGACGAGGAATGCGGAGAGACGGTGGAATAGCGAGTTAAGCCGCGAAGAGGGCGTGATATTTCATCGATTGCAACGCTCGCCAACAATGATTTATGGGCGAGGAGGAGCGTTAGATTTTTGCCGTCCATTTTTTCTTCTGGATTTTTATTCAAGAGAGAAATAGCGAAAGAGAGAGAGAGAGAGAGAGAGACTAGAATTAGTTGACCTAGAAAGACAACCCCATAACTCGTAACTCGGGTTCTCGCCCTCGACGTTACAAAGCTGCGCTCGCGCGCATTTTCCTCGTCTCCGAGGCTGCGGAGAGTCCGGCAGACGCCTAATTGCTAATTAGAGAGGACGCCGGAGCAGGTAAGTTACTCCGAGTGAGCGCGCTATTAATGGCTCTATAAATATATACACGTGTACACAGAGCGCGCACCTGGTGCACCGAGGATGCAGCTCGAGTCAGACCAGTCCCTAAATTCCAAAGTCTCTTTTTTTTTTTCTCAACTACTCCGCGCCGTTTTTCATTTTTTCTTCTTCATACTTCCGAAGCCCGTTACTGACCCCTTTCAACGCTATTAACAATCTCTCTCCTTTTATTCATTCTCATATTTGGACCGCGAATTATTTTGGAAGCGTATGAAAAATTTGATACCATCTTTTTCGTTCTAGTTTTAAATCGTTTTGTATTTTTTTTTTCTTTTCTTTTTTTTCTTTCTTATTCGTATGTATTCTTATTTTGCTCAATTTTTTAGCTTTTTTTTATTGTTCAATGATTTATTTTAATTTTTGTTTCTTTGCCTTTTTTTTACTTGGAATTTAATTCGGTATTTGATAATTCAACCACGCGTCCTCTATTCCTTGTCTTATTTTTTCACGTTTCATGAAAAAAGAAGAGAAAGAAAATGAAAGAAAAAGGAAGAGAGGTGAACGGCAGCAGCGCAATGTGTCACAGGAGCGAAAAAGCGCGCGTGTACGTGCGTTCGTCTGAATTTCATTCGAAAAGATTCATTGAAAGGGACGGAAGAGGGAGAAGGAAAAGAAACGAGGGAAGACAATGATCCTACGGAGACGCGCTCGAAGATGCACTCGGTTTGCATTTAAAAAAGTTCCAACATCCGCCCACGCTCCTCCGACTGCAACGAGGCGTACGGTAGCGAAATTTTAATATCCCGAGCGACCGAGGCGAGGAGAGTCAACCTTCCTTGGCATACCAATTTTTTTTTCCAGTCTCCATCTCGTAAAATAACGAGCGCGTTCCCTCGTACTTCTTTTTCGTGACAATAAACATTTCTTCGTTTCAAATATATATTTTTTCAACAACACTATGAAAATATAATAAAATATTTATATCTATAGAAATTTTTACTCAATTTTTATGCTATACGCAGAAATAATTTGAAGTGTATTCAAAAATTAGAATATAGAAAAAATTTAGTGAAAACTTTTCTTTGTTATTTGAAAGTGACGTCACTGTTTTTTTGCTTATATCTCTAAGAAAATTTATAAATTTTCTCACAAGGCATAATAATATCTGTGTTAAAATTCTAAAAATTTAAAGTTTTAAATCTGAATAAATATAGTTTAATGAATCATTTTTAATGCATTTTGAAGCAATATTTAAAAAATGATTAGCAATATTAAAAATTTTCAAATCACTCCAATTAATCCTTGAAAAATAATATGTATAGATTACTAAACTGAAAAAAATATTTAAATACTTAGTGAATTAATGTAACAATAAAAATTCGTTATTTACACGAATTTAACAAAAAAAAATGACGATAAAATAACAAAATTATTATCAACCAAGTAAATTTGGTAATTTCAATAAAAAATTTGTTCTCGGTGTTAATTTTTCACCAAAATGAGAAAAAGATAATGAGTTGGTTTGTGAGACGAGAATCTCGAAATAATTCCGGTCTTTTTGCCGGAAGACTGACATTCGTGTCGAAGATTCGTCGGAGAGTAAATTTCATTCAAATTCGGGGAAGAGTCTCCGGGCGGCATCAAAGGCCTTCGATTTCGTACGTTTTCTCTGCTCTGACGGGAGCCGGAGTGGACAAGGGAGCTCTCTCGATGCCCATATACAAATGCGGTATCTCGTGCTCGTATCTGCATCAATTACACTCCCGGGCGCAGCCACGGCGGTTCGACGAAGTGGGAAAACAAAAGAGGGTTAAACGCGAGACGGAGCGAGAGAGGATTGAGAAAAAATAGAAATAGGGAGAGAGGCGAGAGCCAGGCATAAAAATAAAGAGAGAATAAAAGTGCGCGCTTCGAGGGAGGGGTTTTTTCGTAATTTATCGTTTGCAAGGAACAATGAAGGCTTTAATGCAAAAGGCGATGCCTCTCGAACGAGCTGCTCACGCCAATATCAGCGCTCTCTTTTCCTCCCGTTTTCGCTTCGACAGAAACACTTTTCCAAAGATGGCATATGCCCGAGTTTAAAGCGAGACGCGATATGTGTTCCCGCGAGGCCTCTCTGCGCATCGACGCCTTTTCTCGCGAGCGTATAATTTTATTCAAAGTCTCGGATGAAGTGATTTCAAGAAAAATAATATATGAATACGATTGTGTATTTTTTTTTTCGCTGATATAAAAAAGCGAGACTCTCGATGCGTGCGCGCTCTGTTGTGTGAAAAAGATGCAAAAAATTGACCGCATCGATTTAGTCCGTCGATCGTGAAATTTCGCAGAACAATTTGTTTCCTCTGGTCAAGGCTTTTCCGCACTTTTGCAATTATATTCCCGTATTTTTCCCTCATTTTCGCTCTCACTATATTTTTTCCTCAATGATCGCCGAGTTGTCTCAGAATTTTTTTTTCTCCCCGTCTCTCTTTATCTCTCTCGCCGTTCAATTAAATGTTGCGTCGTCTCTCGTTTTTACATCAAAGGCCTGCGTCGTTTTTACGTTTTCAACTTTTTACAGGCTCCCCGAGAATTCGACGGGGAGTGCACGCTCAAAAAATTTAACGAGCCGAGGCGTTGAGAATTTTTTTACGATGATATTTCACAGACAAATTTTCGAATTGTATACACAGTGCAAGATTTATAGATTTGTTCTATGGGAAGAAAATTTAGTTGAAAATATACGTTCAATGATATTTCAATGATATCTGCAAATTCAACAAAATTTTGTACACCATACTTTCGAGAAAAATATGTATGGTAGAATTTACTATAAGCCAAAAAACTGATTTTGGGATCAGTTTTTTCAATTTTTCAATATGAATTCTTGAATTTCGCCCCGAATAAGTAGCTTTTTCGTAATCTACGGGAAATTTCCGATCGAATAAGGTCTTGAAATTGAAAAAAAATAATTCAAAAAAATTTTGCAAATTTTTGAAGGGGTCTGGGTCTGGGTCTGGGGTCTCGTAGACCCATGAAAATTTCAATTAGCGATATCTTTCCATTCTCATGACGAAATCTACTTTATTCATCCATTTTTTAAAAAGTTATTAGCCCTTGAAGATTTTTGAAAAAATGGAAAGGGGTATACCTTAAAAAATTCGCAAAAATTTTTGAATTTTTTTTATCGATTTTAAGAGTCTATTCGATCGGAAATTTCCTGTAGATAACGAAAATGATCATTATTCCGGTCGAAATTCAAGAATTTATATTGAAAAATCGAAAAAACTGTCCTTTTGGATCAGTTTTTTTGAATTTTTTTTTTAAATTAAAAAAAACCTATATTCGATTGCAAATTTGCAAGAGAATTCATATTGAAAAACTGAAATAACCGATCCAAAATTCAGTTTTACTTTGCCAGTTCAATATGAATTCTCGTTAAACTGTATAATTACAAAACGAAGTATATAATTAAAAAAGTGCTGGTATAGGAAATGAAAAAAGAGCGTATTAGAGATACGGAGTATTATCCTGGCCCAGAATCGTGACGTGGGTGAGATACGTGTAAGAAATAACACACATATATATACCGTATGTAATGCGTGATGGAGAAAATTCATGCGTGTCTGTGTCTCGTTTGAACGCACGCGCACAGTCGCGATCGGCGATGATGTAAGAGTTCCGTGTTCACGGAGCTAGCTGTATCTCCGCATTTATTTAACATAGAAATATTCGACGGACACATAAACGCGCGCCAAGAGAGCCGGAATACTCGGGAGAGTGTGCGGGCTTTATAGATACGTCGTAGAATCTATAGATCGCAATCTCCATCGGGTACACAACTCGATCGATAAATCCCATAAATCTGCGCTCTGTGTCTGCCTTCCAGGCCTGACGTCCTTGTCGTATCCCAGGGGCCTACGAAACTCCCACACGGACGCAAATTTATTTTCGTTACTGTTAATATACACACGCTTTTACGATATCCTACACACGAACCTCCCGCGGAATTCAACTCGTGAGACCAGATCCTTGTCCCTCAACGATCCTTTTTATATTCTCATCCTGCTGTCTCTCGACTATGAAGCTTATTGTCAAACTCATATTTTTCGTCCTCGTTCGAAATTATTTAAACTCATTGTTTGAGTATTTACTACTTGTACAAGGCTGTGCAATTATGACAGTTTCGTTCGAAAATTAGTCGACTTTGAAACTTTTTAATCCGGTTATATGACTGTAAAAAATTTCGAGTTGTTAACCATATTCTGTGAGTGGTAAAAGCAGGAAATAGTTTAAAATAATAACACTGGTGTGTTTGGTAAAATATGTGATTTCACAAAAATAAATCAGGGTTAAAAATCGACGTTTTCAGCAACAGGGGTATAGACAGAGTTCGATACTCTCCTGAGAAATGAAAATTTTTCAATGGATGATGTTTATTGTACCATCGAAGAAATAAGAATCACCTATTGAAAAATTATTTTCATTTCAGTATACAAAATTTTTTTTTTAAAGAACAAGTCTAAATAGTAAATTACCCACATCAGGGTAAACTTTGTATTCAGAGAAAGAGAGAAAAACAAAAAATAATTTACGAACTTGTTAACATGGAATTTTTTACGAACAAAGTTGCATATCCATACAGAATCTTTGTTAAATGGTTAGAATATTTGTGAAATATTTTTCAATTACAAATTATAAATATTCGACAATTGCCTATCTTCTAACAATTTAAAATAATATCCAATGCTTTTCTAAATATAAATTAAATACGAAAAAAGTGAATTTCGTATGAGAAACGTCAATAAAAAATAGTTTCCTCAATTTACGTCTTTTTATAAAGCAATTTTCATAGTTTCACAAAAAAGAAAAAAAATAAATTTCAGCGGCAAAATCGAGGAGTCGGGATTTATTTCATCGTTGGGTTGACCGAGGGAAGAAAATAATAGTGGAGGGTGGGAAGAACTCGTGCCGGTTATCTTTGGAGTCACGCGAATCCAATATACGACATTAAGTGCAATCCAGGCAATGAGAGGAGAGTAAAAAAACGATTTATTGCGCGGGGACGCGCGGGGCAAAAGATCGTTCGTCGTGGCACACCCATGCTACGTTCTGCGTATCTATCGATTCTTTATTTTCTCCTCGAAAAACGCGTGGAGAGCAAAAAATGATAGAGTCTGTTTATTTTGAAGGAATAAGTAATGAGGTGCAACGCCTTTTTGTTTCTCAGCCGACGTAATAAAATCTTACGTACTAATGTCCACGTGTTATTTTGCGGGCACATATACTCTATCTCGCGCACTTTCCCATGGATAATGTCTCGTTTCTTAGAGCCGAACGCAACAAACGTTTCCAGAGATAAGATTCCGTGCAAGAACGTAATCCAGAATAACTCGCTGCTGGATGAAAAAAAAAACAAACGCCCAGATAAGATGAATTATTTGGAAACTCACGAGACACTCGCGTGACATTTATTTCGAACGTTATAAAACATCTATGAACGCAAATATGTAATTTCATATTAATTTTAATTGTTAAATAGTCATATATTTTTTATTGCTGAAAATAAATGTATCTTGTATATACTCGAAAATATTATTGTATATAAAATGCATAAATAATTGGATTACTTTATAAAGTGAAATGAATTAAATATTGCACACGTTATTGTGCTCCATAAATAATTAACAAGGCTTCAATTAACAAAGAGTATAATTTGTTTAATTATTTTTCAAGATCTTTAGATGAAAAATCGCACTTCATTAGTTACTGTCATTTATTCAACTCGATGAATTTAATATTTCATAATTCATGAAACGCTTCGTGACTCGAGCATTCCCACGTCTCTTATTCATTCACGATTTTTGTGCGTTTTTTTATTCACGGCGTATATATCACGCTCGTATAACTTTTTTGCGTGGAGGCTAGAAGGTGGCTAAATGGGGCAAAGGAGATTGACTGCTACGATTGTTCCACTGACACTAAAGATCAAAATCGCATTGGAACGCCGCATTGTTGCGGGCAAAGAGTATCACGAAGGACTCTGAAAAGTTCTTCCGAGGAGAGACAAAAAGCGAGAAATAATGATCAGCGCCTTGGTATAATCTTTTGAAGAAGCGATTGAATGAAGCGAGCGAAAATGAAAAAGAAAAAAAAAAATGTTTCAGAACAATAATTCTCACATCAATATATTATGCGATTATCGCTTCGACGAATCGATTTCGGCTCTTATTATTAACGTTCCAAGGACGAGGTCACGCGGGTACAAAACGACTTCTCGGATTGCGTCACTCCGGAGTATGGAGAGAAAAAAAAATGAGAATCCGTCTCGGTGTACTCGTCCATTTTTCGGTTTAGACTTTTTTTGTTACGTCGGATCGTTTCGTAAAGCACTTTTTTTTTCGCTGCCAAGAATTTACGTCTTATCTCATCCCCCCGATCGGTTTGATTCGATTAATTTTTCTATCGGACGTCGGAGCTCCAATTTTTTTTTCTCGACTCCTCGTTTAAGAAATTTAAACGATTCGTTGTGAAATTTTTCCGTGAGCCCTGCTCTCTGCATCTTTTCTCAGGAATATATATACACGACGCGCTGAATTGGCTTTTCGATTCAGAAAACGTTCCTAAACCTCCATCTCGCTCTCTCGTTTCATTAAAAATTATGATTCGCTCGAATCAACTTCGAGTTTGGCAATCCGTCAATTTTTTACCTCGTCTCGTTATCGAATCTTTTTTTTTTCCCCCGGCAACACGAAATCTGAAATTATTTCACGCGTGTGTTGAATCGACGATCGAATATTCACGGTCGCTCGGGGCATGAAAATCGAAGAAAAAAAAAACGCGTTTCCATCCCGAGTCGATGACTCCGCGTATTAATTAAAAACAAGTTTTTTGTCAAAATGGAATTCTCGAGGATTATTTTCTAACACGTACTACGCGTACAGTTATCGAAACATTTTGTATTTTGTGCGTACGGAAGAAAAAAAAAGAGGTCGACAAAAAATGAGAAGCGAGAGGAGGAAAAAAATGCAATAATTCGAATCGTGCATGATTTTCCGTTCGTCGACGACTCGTGGCCGTTATAAATACGACTTTTTGTGCTTGTAACTCAGCTGGTATGCGTATGCAAGCATGATTTTTCGTCTCTCTCGCGCGCTCGTGTAGCCACGGCTCCGGTGAAAAATGAGAGACGTCGACGAGCAGGGCTTCGTTCCATCCCACTTGGTCATCGCTTTGCGGTCGTCGAAGTCACTCGCCCACGAGTGTGTTCGTTCGCCTTGCTCCCGCGGTGGCTATAACGAGAAAAAAACGACGCGCTTAACCGAAAACACGCACGCGGCGTTTCAGGTCAAACTAATCCGGTGACACAAGCCTCGCTATTTTTACTTTTTCGTCTCTCATTGCCTAATTCGATAATCTTTTTATCCCAAAAATTCCCATTTTTTTTCCTATTAAGAAACGGAAGACACACTCTGAAATTTTCTTCCGCAATATGGACGATTTTCACGTTTTTATTTTCTCATTCTCTCCACTTTTTTTTTCTCTCATCGTAATATTCGCTGAATACAGTTTTTAAATTATGTTCACAATTTCTGGAATTTTAATGAATTTTTTAAATTACTGATGAATTTCGAACGATTCTTTTAATTATCGTATTTCTGTTCATTGTTTATGATTTCTCTCATTTTAATTTTTTCGAATTTTTATTTCGACGCGTCCGCTCGCTGTTAATTTTTCAAAATGACGAGCTTCATTAATTTTTGTTACGGCTTCAACCTCGAAAAGTTCTTTGTTCGGTTGTTTTTTTGTTTCCTCGAATCGAAATGAATTTTGAAAATTACCGGCCGGGCTCTCGATTAATATTGTTCATTGTCTCGATTCAAAAATGTTTAATGCACCGTGTTTTTCGAGTTTATTCGTTTTATCCCGAGTTAGGATAATTTTGAAAAATTACCGGCAAGCGCGAGTGATTTTTTTTTTTCGAGTTACAACGGAGTTATTTATAGCTCGAGATACGACGATGCTTGGGAAGAATGAATAGACGAGAATCAAGCACTCGCGTACAAAGAACCGGTATGGAAGCTGTGGACAATGACGTCGACACGCAATCGCGGGGAACTCGGGGTGCTCGATTGACCCACTTCCGGGAGAATCTGTTTATCTCTTCAACATTTAATAATGTTGCTCCATCACAACAATTACGTGTCAAATTTATTCTGAAAATTTATCTTTAAACGAATCTTCACACGAGTTTGTCTTTATTATTTTTTTTTAATTTTAGGTATAAAAATATATCAATTAAAATTCATTCCAAGACAATATTTTCGTTGAATAAGTTCTTTGACAACATATTTCAGGATATGTAAAAAATTTACTAATTATCGTGTAATTTATCAACAAGAAAGTGAAGAAAATCGACATTAGGAATGATTTTTTAAGTAATATCGATAAACATTTTTACCTAATTTAAAAAGATTAAAATCTTTATTCTATATAGTAAAAATAAATCATAATCATATAAAAATTGTTACTCTATATTAAATTATTATAATAAATAATTATTCATTGGATATCGTAAAGAAAAATACATGAATGATTGTTATGATATGAAAAAAATGAAAAATAATGATTATTTCACTAGATTTTGAAATAAAGCTAGATCGTACATGGTAAAAATTTCCTAAAAAGGATTTTGAAACTAAAATTTTCTTCATTGACCTTCGCAAATTCAAAGCGTATGAAAATTCTGCCCATGCGATTGTTGAGAATAAAAATCAGAAGAATAAGAAATTGGATGGTTTTCCATTTTTTTTTCTCAGGCGAACTCGGAAGTCTATCTTTTCCCAATTATCCGGGAATAATAATTGCGCGAGTAATCAATGTATCCTTCGTGAACAACAACAATAATGATAATAACAATTACACAAGTCAGCTCGAGTGCGCAATCGTGTAATGTTTCCAACAATTATCACCGGCTGCATTTTCATAAATATTTGTATCCTCGACGAGTACAGGAATATTTAACGTACTCTGTCACGTGTTCGCGTATAAAATAAGTACTTAATTGATTCACACTTCCTCAAGCTCAGTCCTATTAAAATCAACGCTCCCGAGCACTTTTCCGCTCGTAAAAAAATGGGAGAGCAGATATCTCTCTCGAATTATTTCTCTCAAATTATTGCATTGGGTGTTTTATTCGAGACCCCGCGAGGATTCGCCTCGGGCAACTTTTTTTTTGTCGTCAATTTAAAAAAAAGCCTTTTTCGTCATCGATGCAGTGTAAAATTCACGATTTTCAGAGCAAGACTTCAGAATAATGCTTTTTTTTTTCAAAAAAAAAATTCACAAGGCGTGGTAATGGACGTTTAATTAAAATTGTAGTTTCGAAAGTATTAAAAGAATGAAAAATTATTTGAAGAAACAAATTTGTTAAGGCGTGTACGGCGTATCGATAAAAACTTACGATTCGTGGTTTTCACTTTTAAATTATCATTTTCGATAATTCTTGAGTTGATAATGGATGAAATTATATCTGTCGTAACGTAATTTGTCTCCGAATGAGGCAAAACTTTTGATTATCTCACAAAAGCCAGTAAATCGTTGGTTAATTTTTATTCGAGAATAAGTTGAAACGTGTGGCTTTTGCAACCTTTGAAAAGGGACTTCGAGTAACTTTTTCGGGGACTCGAGAAATAAAAGATATAGAGTCGACGAGAGTCGATGACAGGAAATAAAACGGAATTCGAAGGGAATAATAAAAACGAAAAAAAAAGAAAACAAAGGGAAAATCCCATGAAGGGGATCCCTAACGAGATCAACAAAAACTCCGAGAGAAGTATCCTCATTACGGAGTCGATGGAGAGAATATATATAAGGCCCTTATTATTCCCTCTGTTATTTTCCGAGTTATTAAAACGATTTTTGATAGTCATACCTCGTGATTGTGACGCCCTCTGGCCCGAGAACGAAAAATGCCAGACAGGAAACAAGTATCGATGAGGGGGCAGGATTTATTATCCCATGGACGAATCAAACGTATTATGTCTCTGCGAGAGTCGTGAAAATTAGATTTTCATTCCGATACCATTGTCGACGCTTACGTTCAATGTCACAATTATATTGGCGATCGCCTCGTTTTCTCTCTTTCATTCTTCACTCCCGAGCCAATCACTGTTTTTATCTCTATTACCTGATACTCTCGACAATAACAATAAATAAATAATAAAACGTTGCGAGCATACCTTCGGCTGTGAAAATAAAAGTGCAAGCTAACGTCTCGTGAAAGTTTTCCGGAGGGAAGTAACATTGTGTTTATTCCAGACACGAAAAAATCTACGTCTATATAACGGTTAATCCATCGGATTCACGTGTTGCATTCTACTTTCGTGTATACTTTTATTTATTTAAAAAGAAAAAAGGGAAAAATAATAACTCTTCGTGCGACGAATGGAGAACGAAATTTTCAAAGCTCGATTATTAAATTAACGAGATAAAAAAATATATATATGTTTATGGTCAACTCGACATTTATTTGCATTGATTTAAAGGTCAAAAATATTCTTTCGGAATAATAAAAAAGAATAATAAATATTTTACGAGGCCTTAAACAATTTATTTACTCGGACGTCCATCAGGGGCCCCGCGGCTTTTATCTACTCTCGCACGTGTGTACTTTAGCGGCTTTTTGCACTTATTGTGCTCGAGCAGGGATTACGTACACACGTGCACAATGCCCGAGAGAGGACCAAGCTCTCATTCGGCCGACATCCAGAAACAGTTACGTTCTCTCTCGTATTTTGCACACGCTTGCGTACATACTTTCCAGCTCTCTCTCTCTCTCTCTCTCTTTCTCTTCTCGTGTTTTCTCGAAGACCCCGTAATGAGAGTAACCCGATGCTCGAATGATCCAAATGATAACCGAGGAATTTTTAATGACGAGAGAGAACGTCCAGCCGACCCGATACAGAGACCGCTCAAAAATTTCCATTTGCGAACAAGCAAAAAACACTTTATTATTATTTTAATGACGCCACTCAACATCGATTTAAATTCGACTGTTCCATATTCTATTTTTCAAACACATTATACGATGTATTTTTATTATTTTTTTCATTCTTTTATAACTTGTGTACCATTTTTAAACTTTTTTTTTAAATTATAGATATTGCTTTTATGTTCGTACTGTAATTTGTATTTGGAATATCTCTGGATTTTCGTTTGAATACATTTTTATTCAGAAGATATACCTGGTTTGTTGAAACTAGAATTGAGTATATGCAAAAAAATGTTTTTTAGATTTGTTTTTACTTTTATAAAATGTATTTATTTTATATTTTGAGTTACGAGCGACAACGCGACCGCTTTTTTGACGTTTTCATTGATATTTTGCTGTTCTTCTAAAAGCATTCTTCATGCAACTTCGCATAATGCACTCTATTCCGATTAATTGACACTGACATTTTTAAAAAGTATTTTGAAACGATATTATTAATTAGAAACACTGAACTATTCACTTTTCGGATGATTGAAAATATTCGGAACTGACACTCGATTAAACTTTGTCGAATCACTGCGAAATGTTTTTTGGTACCGAACTATCTGGCGAGACCCGACACGTCTTACCCCGACACTTTACACCGACCTACTAATTTCAAATTTTATCATAAAATAGAACAATTAAGGCCTTAATCGGTTTTTCCTCTCGACCTCGACCGATCACCATGGAAACAATAATGACAGAGTCATTAACGAAAATTTGAAAAAATTTTTTCCTCGTTTACGCTCGACGAATTTTCTCTTTTTTTTTTAATGTTTACGATCCCCGAAATATTCAGGTATATTCGTCCAAGTATATTTGATATAAATAATAGAAATTGTGTAACAAGTTTATTTCACATGAGCTGAGAAAATTTAGCATGTTCGAGGGCCTCCAGTCTGATTTTTAAGGAATTTCTATAGATGCAGTCAAATCAAAAGTTTTTATTTCAATTTATCTCCATACCATGTGATTTTAGAGCTTAAGGTAGTACAACCGATTAATTAATAAATAAAATTAATAAAATTTCGTAAAAGTAAAATCTCTATTTGGATACAATTACATGCTAATCTCAAAATAATTATTATGATATGTTTCATATGAAAATTTTTGAAAATTTTCGACAAAATACGTAATTTTCGGTGTAAAATTCCCTCTGGCCAGAAAAAATTCGTGTCGAAAAAAGAGCACATTATTATTTTCATATATTTTTCGTCGGTTATTTATATTTTTTGTTTGTTTGCGTAAGTTGGCCGTGTGCATTTCTTATCTCGGCGCGCGTGCAAACGCGTGTGCAAATATGCGAGTGCGCCGAGTCCGGAAATGTTTGCAGCGGCTCTCGGGAGAGTGAGAGGAGAGCTTCTCTTTGGAAACCGGCGGCGTCGAGCTCGCACACCGGGTCGAAGGATCCTCTCGCGTTATTATATTCGCGTTTAACGCGCGCTCGCGCGCGCATCCGCGAGTTCACGTGTGCGCGTCCGTGCAAATGAGGTAATACTCGAGGGGAGGACGAAGGGACGTCGACGACGACCCGTTGACTTCACTTCGACTCGATTTATCGCCTCCAGTTTGCAGGTATCCCCGGCTTTCCCTTCCCTCTCTTTCTCTCTCTCTCTCGTCCTCTCTTATATATATTTTTACTTTTTCTCATTTTTCGCCTCTCTCCCCTCACCTCATGAATATTTATCGCTCTCGTTGCTCCAAAGATTTTTGTTTATTTTCGTACTCGCGTGTTGTCTTCTCTGTCTCTCTCTCTCTCGCTTCGCTTCCGCGATGAGGCTCGCATGCCCGAAAATTTTCCCTCCGGTATACGGGAGAAAAGACGACGAGGGGGCTACGCGAAAACAAGAATGAGGTATAGTTCGAATTTTTGTTTTCATGCACGCTTCGAGGGAGAGAGAGAAGAAATTAATTTATTCCGGGCTTTTTTTCTCTTTCTTTGTTTTTTCCCTGACTGACGCACCGTTGCCCACGCATTCCTCCAGAGCTCGATCTCCCCTCCGGGTATTGACGCAACGGAAATCTCTGAAAATATCGTAGCTCGTTAAATCTTTTGATAAAACGATCGATCGCTCTGCGTCTATTTTTTTCTCCTCACTCCCCCCAGGTTTCGAGACGTAACATATATGCTCGAAAATTCGTGAATGATCGGAATTGCGATTATTTTTATCGAATTTTCTGCGTTTGCCGAGAAAAAAAAAATGAGCGAGATGAAAAATAATGTCATGCACGTGAATCCGATCCCGCGACGATCGTTTTTCTTCTCGCGACTGATATTTTTTCTCGATCGCTTCGTCGCTCACGCACACGCGCGTCTTCGCTATCGAACGGACCGGCTCCGGTCTCGTGACGTTGTTGGTTTATTGCAGAGGGAAAGCGGCTCTCGTCTTGTCTCAACTTCCTGCTGCGGACAGAAGAGTTGACGCTCCGCGTGGCCCTCGCACCGATCTCCGTCCGCGAGTCTAGGCAATAAATCCCGGGACGAGAGTAAACCAGAAACGAGCGGCCGTCGATGCTTTTCTGCCAATATTCCCGCTCGCTCGTATACATTCACAATATAAACAGAAAAATGAAAAAAAAAAAAAAATTCCCTTCGGGTACCCTGAGAATAGCAAAAGTATACCAAAAAAAAGTCTGCATTCGAATTTATTGCATGTTCTTTTGTGTAAATAATATATGTATAGAAATGAAATTATGGAAATTTTATGTTCTAATGTCTTGCGGAAAAATATAATTGCGAGAAGAATTACATTTTTCTTCTCTGCAGTGAAATTCGTATTTTGACGTTTTTTTTGCTAATATTTCAGTTCATTCGTACATTTACAATAACTAGAAAAATGAAAAAAAAAACGTTCGCTTCGGGTACTCTGAGAATAGTAAAAGTACCAAAAAGTCTGCATTCGTAAATAATATAGAAATGAAATTATAGAAATTTTATGTTTTAATGTCTTGTGGAAAAATATAATTGCGAGAAGTATAACATTTTCCTTCTTTGGAGTGAAATTCGTATTTTGACATTTCAGTTCACTCGTACATTTACAATAACCAGAAAAATGAAAAAAAAAAGTTTTCAGAACGAAAACAGCAAAAGTTTTAAAGAGGAGTGCATTCGAATTTATTTTTTAATGCAATAAGTAGTGCATTTAGAAATGAATTTATGGAAATATTTTAGTTTCTGCAAAGAAATTATATTTTGTGGAAAAATAATAGCGAGAAGAATAAAATTTAAACGATAAAAAGTATAATAGACGATTTTATTTTTTCTGAATGTTTTTATGCCAATATTCGAACTCACGCTTGAATTCACAATGACTAAAATATGAAAAAAAAACTTTCATTTCGTTTCAGAGAAAAGTAATGAAGCAAAAAAGTGTACAGCTAAAAATGCATTTAAAAAATGTTCACGATAAAAAATCCTAAGATACTCGAAACAAATTTTATTGTTCATTAGAAGAACTCGAATGAATATTTACAAAAGATTTTATGATTGTTACAAGAAAATTACTTTAAAAACTAATTAAATAAAATTAAGAATAAAGACCAACAAAATGTATTTTAAATAATAATTAAAATGTTGTTAATATTAAAATTATATATTTTTTACTGGAGTATTGATCGAATTAAAAATTTGAGTTTTTATTTAATAGCAAATTATATTTTTATTTTTATAAAATAAAAAGAAAATTTCCGATGCGCCAGTTTTTTCAGTTTTTCTTTCCTGTTTCTTGTCCGAGAGCTGTCACCGCTAATGACTCATTCGTAAACGCGGCCTGGGAGATGTTGGGAGTGCGCGAATAAGCGAGAGATGGAAATACGACCGCGAGGAAATCGCCACCGAGAAATTCCGATCCCATCATACGACTAGCCGGACAAAACGGGCTACCGTATTCCTCGCTCCCTTTTTCCTCCTCGTTAGTGCATCGCTAATTAATTAAAGAATTAACGGAACCCGATAAATCGTAACGAGGGGCACGACGACGCGAACAAACAGGTGGATCGCGATCCCTGTCATCCGAAACCCAAGCTACCGTATTTATTTCCTCGGCGCATCACTTCGATATGTGGCACAAACGAGACCGCCCACGCTTAAAAGTCCGACATCTCATTTTTCATTCATCGATCTTGCTCGGATCGACTCGAAAAAAATAACGTAAGACGAAAATTCTATTTACATTGACTGAATTGAGATAAAAATTAATGTTTGTGTTTTATTTAATTGAAAATGTATTTTCAGGAAAATGTATGACAAAAGACGTCGTCCAAATTTCAGTCCTTGAGGATTTAGTGATTCCTGAATATGTAATTTATCATTAAGTTGATGCTGTCCAAAAAAAATTATTGTATAATTTTTTGATAACTCAACTATGTTTCGGAAGTTATTCAAGATTAAAATTGAAATTGAGTGTAAAAATTAAAAAAAAAATTATGTAAAACTCCTATATTAAAAAAGACATGAGGCCCCTAATCGGATTCATCGGAATAAAGGGTATTATGCGCAGCACATTAACTTTTGGCTAATCTCTAGTTATTAAAAAAAATTCAACGTGCGCTGCTTTGGAAATAATGACCATGATGTTTGAATCATTCATTTCGTCTCGTAAAAATTTTCAGGAATTTTCTATTATAAAGTCGACTTCGTTGAGGACACGAAAAAATATCGCCACTTGAAATTTTGAGATTTTCCTATTTTCGATTCTCAAAAAATCAAACTGGAGGCCCTCGACATGTACCTGAATATTTCGGGGATCGTAAACATTAAAAAAAAAGAGAGAGAAAATTCGTCGAGCGTAACGAGGAAAAAAAATTTTCAAATTTTCGTTAATCACCCTGTCATTATTGTTTCCATGGTGATCGGTCGAGGTCGAGTGGAAAAACCGATTAACGACTTAATTGTTCGGTTTTATGACGAAATTTGGAATCAGTATGCCGGTGTCAAGTGTCGGAGTAAGACGTGTCGGGTCTCGCCAGATAGTTCGGTACCGAAAAACATTTCGTAGTGATTCGACAAAGTTTAATCGAGTGTCAGTTCCAGTGATTTTCCATCATACGAAAAGTGAGTAATTTAGTGTTTCTAATTTGTAATATCGTTTCAAAATACTTTTAAAAAACGTCGATGCGGATGTATTCTATATTAAAAAAGTGATGAAACCTCTAATCAATAAATCGGAATAGAACACATTATGCGAAGTTGTATGAAGAATAAGCCTAGAAGAACAGCAAAATACCAATCGTTATACATTAAAATTTCAAAAAATATGTAAAATTTGTAAAAATTTTCTAAAATCTATAAAACGTGTGTAAAATCTGTATAAAAATTATGTAAAACTTAGAGTCTAATTCATATATACTTATATATGTTTATTCGGAACTGCACGTATCGTGACCGGAATCGTTTAAACCGTCATTATGCAAGTTTCGAGCACCCGAAGCGCACGAGAGGGTGCGAGGATATTTTTTTATTATTATTTATATATCTAACGGTGGATATCGGGGTTTCACAATTCTCGTGCCGATCATTGACTTTTGTGGGGCATGAAATCACGATTTGACCGGGAGGGCACTACGTTTTTCCTCGTCATTGAATTATAAAAACGAAATTCGAATAACCGTGATCGATATTGATCGATGATCCCACTCGAGTGATACAAAAAATATATAGTGAAACGAAATTTCTATTTCCAACATGCATTTATGTCTCGGTATAGAAAAGAAAAAAAATATACGTATGAAATATATTTGACGATAAATTCTAAAATCGATTAAAGGAAAATCCAAAATTCTTAAATAAATAAATGAATAAAATCGTTTCGCGCGTGTGTAAATTATGCCGTTTGCGTGAATTTTGACACTGAAGATGAGCTTTTGTATATTTATCGAGTGCTCAATATTTGAATGGACGATCGACGAGCAAACGTTTATTTCCGTCTGCGGAGGGATTTACGTTTATTATATTATTTCGAGAGAGTCGATTATATCGAAAGAGTCGATAAATCGATGGTCGCCTCTTCAATCTACCCGCGATCGTCGATCTTGGTCCTCGTGACCACTTTCGCCAAACGGGACGTAACGTACACGTATACCGGCGTGCATTTATATTTCTGCAGCCTCGAGGGGGTCGTCTGGGAGAATTTGTGTCTGCGATCGGCGATGCATTAATGCTTCCACGACGTAAATCACTCTTTCCTGTCCAATAATTAAATTCTATCGTCCTTCTCGTCCGACATCGGATTTCGAGAACCTGCTTCCATTGAGAAACGTCGTATCGTTTTTTTTTCTTCCCCAGCTCATCCGCGCATCTTCGATTTGAAATTCTCAAATTGAAATTCATATCTTTCTCCCGGGATGCTTTTTAAAATCGTAGACACCTTGACACTCGCATTAATACGATTTGTGAAAAATATAATATTTAAATTCTGGAATAAATTGATTTTCTTTTTGTGCGGCTCGGGAGTGAAGTTTCCGTACCTTTTGCTTTTTTTTTCTTCTTATTTTTTTTTTTCAGAGAGATTCTCGTATATATGCGCGTACGATTCCGATGGTTCCTGTGGATGCATCGGCGTACGTATAAAAAAGTTTATACGTGTGTGGATATATACGAGAAAAGTAACTCGGCCGTGTAACGGTGAATCAAGCCGCTGGATTTGCTGGCCACGAAATTTCATTTCACGGTTATTTCGACACAGTCACTCGGCTCGCGAGCCTCACAAAATTGGTAGATAATACGGAGATCGTATAGAATATCTCATGACGTATCTTTCTCACCATAATTTTTGTCCTTATCATATCCTGCTCGCATACTCCCCGTACACCGCCAGAACGTTTTTTTTTCTTCCTCTCTCGAACAATCGTTCCTCCACATTTTTTCCAACATTCTCACACGTTTTATCCGAAAATTTTGTCTCGATCGAGTTCGAAATTAGTTCATCCTCTATTTTTTCGCACAAATGAAGAAAAAAAAAATGGTGGAATTTTTGTACTTTTTTTTGGTCGTCGATAAAAAATTGGCGTGCGTCAGTTTAATCTTGACGGATGGGATGGACGACTTTTTTGCGCATTTTCTACAGATTCTTTTTTTTTTGGTTCTCGGCTGGGATAAAAAGAGCTAGAAACGGGGTCGACGGAGTGTCAGACGCGAAGAATAACGTGTCAGGTGACTAGCTACCGTACAATAAAAATTTATTGGGTCGAACTTTGAGAACTGCGATAGCTCTTGACCGTTAAATTGTATCGAAAAAAAAGTCTCGGAACATTTCGTCTCAGATATTTTTATATTTTATACTTCAATATCTTGTTTCAATGAATTTACATAAATTGTTTAAAAAAGAAACAAATTTTATGGCGATCGATGAATATTTTTGAAAATTTTGGACTTTTATCAAAAGTTTTAGAAATATTCGTGTAAAATATTCAGTATATAGTTGTTAAATTATTATGAAAAACGTGAAAAGTTTTATATTCGGAATTTTTATGCAGTTTACATATACTCTGAAGAGTGTGTTTGATCATATTAATTAATTCAATTACAATGAAAAACAAGTTTTGGACCTTTTCGTCTCAGAATTTCATTCTTAACGTATAAACTTTCTATTAAAATCTTCTCTTAATGAATTTATATATCTTTTTTACCATAAAAACTGTCAGGAAAACAAATTTCCTGGCGATCAAACTTTTTTTTTCATTCAAAAACTCTATCGGAAAAACATTTGAACATTTCACTTCGATACAAAAATTTGATAAATTGCCCAAACTTTTCAATTTAAAATATTAACTCTATACGAAAAGTTTTTCAATTTGCTCATACATTTACTGAAAAAAAAGTTTGGTGATTGATAAATTTCCCATAAATATAGAAATGAGAAACGTTGGAGACATCTTCATTCAGAATTCACCATAAAAAATGTTTCATCTTTGAGTGTTGAACACAAGAAACAGTTTTTCAGCGCTTCACGAAAATGTTGACCGCTGAATTTCGAGAGTCCAAAAACGGAGAATTTCACAATAATATAATCGAGTGAAATATCGAGTGGAAAACGTCAATGACTTTTGGAAAAGCCTGTACCCGTGAATCGATGTACACGTACAGATGAAAAAGAAGAAAAAAAAACGATTTCTATGTTGGGAGATAGAGAGAAGCGTGCATTAGAAGCGGAGAGAAGTTAAGCGAGACGCGTTGCGCAAGTATCGGAGTCGACGGAGCTCTCGCGAGGAACGGCAGCCAGCAAAACCCGCCTACATAGCCCGAAGCATAAAGTTGCTCGCTTGCATCCCATGTAGATTTTTCTATGCGGAGAACAAGCGGTCGTGAGGCTCCCCTGCGCAGCGCGCACAAAAGAGAAGTCTCGGAGAGTCCTTAATGCCCCTCGAATGCTCGTTTCGTGATCATTGCCGGCAATACGGACACAAACGCGCGCGCGCACACACCAATTTTACGAGACATTGATTTTTTAACGCTCGCAACCCATGGCATTGTGTGTTAAAACACACGGGACTCTTTTTTTCCCCGCTCGCGTTTCGCTTCTCCTTGCCTCTGCATCCCGAATCGCGTGCGCGCAAACGAATCGTGGGTAGGAGAAAAATCGCTCTGCACTCGCTCGCGACGGCTTTTTGTTCGGATACGTGTTATATTCTTAGCACGAGTACCTATCAATCCCCCGTTGAATGAGAATGCGCGGCCTCGTCTCTCTCTCTCTCGCTCTCTACCCTCTCGCGTTACGAAGAAGTGGATAATCGGTGTAGGCAGACGTGACCCATTTTGTCATCGTGAGAGACATTCCTCTCCTCTCCGCTCATTTACCCAACCGGAGACACGAAAATCTTTTTCGATCTCATTATGCCTTCTCTCTTATTTCCATCCAGCCACTTTTTATTCACCGGCTCTATACAAATCCCCGTGTTCTAAAAATATGGCGTTTTCGCGAGGAAAAAGATAAACGGCGTCTCCGGGAGAATTATATACGATTTATGTATCGGGTAGAAAAATTATCAGTGAAATGTAAAATTCATGATCTCGCGACAGTCAACTCTGTGTCAAAATTGGCTAATTTATGTATGGAAAAAATGTATATGAATTAGTTTATAAATTTTTCCCTTTTACGTTCTGTCAGGGACTGTTATCTTTAATTTCTTCTTGAATTTGATCAAAATAAGCGATACAAAAGTATTTTTACTTTTACACCTTTCTTGAATTATTTTTTATAATTACTTAATTTTTCATTTTTTTTTCTTAGATTAATTTTCCAATTGTTTGGATAGAGAAAAATAATGGTATGACGAATAAACTGAATTTACACCAAGTGTACGATTAGAAATTTAATGTAAGAATTTTCAAAAAAAAAAGCTTGAGCTCATCCCAGGAGAAATAAGATTCAACGTGGCACAGAAATAATTGAGATTTGTTTTATACGATGTTGTTAAACTCGTCAATTATCAAAATGACAAAAAACGAGTCAATATACGTACGAAATTCAACAGTGTAGCGAATAAAGTTGAGGGGAAAAAGAGCAGCGAAGTGAGAGAGAGAGAGAGGCAAAAACGTGGACGAGCGTTTTGCTAACAAGATTTTTAATGGTGTCTCCGGGTGGACGAGAGTCTCCGAGAGGAAGAAGAAATTATAACGTCGGGCTGTTCCAGGAACGACCGTCGGAGTAATAATAAAATAGCGATTCCCTCCTCTGCGAGTGTCTCTCGGAAAAACTGCCTCTTCACCGGGCAAAAATTGAGAATTTTTCTCATCGACGATTCCCAGCTCGCAGTAAAATTCTCGAAAAACGGAGGAAATCAGGAGCGAACCGGTGCAACGGGAGAGCGTTTTTCAATTTTTCATCTCGTCGAAACGAAAAAATAATCAACCATAATTATCGCAATAAAACCAAATTGCAGCCATTACGCCATTTTTATTTTCTCTTAACTCACAATGGGAAACGCGAATCGAAAAGAAATGAACTGCAAAGTTCTACCAGAATCGCGAAAACGTTATTTTTCAATTAAAGGTAAACGTCCTAATTTCTCAATGACAAAAAAACTGCTTAAAATTTATCTCTACATTTAAATTTCAATTAAAATTGTTGTATAGTTTTAATCGAATTTAATTTGAAATTTCAATTGTTCAACTTCAATCGAATTCATATTAAGACGATGCCGCAGATTCTGTCAATGAGAATAATATTTGTTTAGAGCACGCAGGTTAGTGGCAAAAATGGGCTGATCTTTGGATTTTGATGAAATATCAATAATTTCCATGTTTGAACGAATCGCGTTTCGTGTCACGTGGTACATCTACGGCATCACCTTAAGAAATGTCGATTCAATTATTTTTTAGTTTAATAAAAAAAATTGAAATACTTGTCAAGTATAATTCAATGAATTACGATTAAATTATTCAATAGAATTAAAAAATAGAAAATCATCGAGTTCAATTGTAAGTGAATTCAGTTAAAATTGAAAAATATCGATTCGATATTTAAATTCAATTGAAATCCTTTGTCAATCGTAATTCCGATGATTATAAAAACTTTTCAAAGTATTATACAAAGAAAGTATATATGAGCGATGAAAATACGAGACAGCCAATGGAAAAAAAAGCTCTCCGAAAATAGTGACGTCACACTGTCGTGTCGTCGTGATCTTTGGTAATCGTGAATGATGAATAAATGGTTTTCGTCCGGTTGCCACGAAATCTGGGAACGAGAGATGGGGGAGGGAGGGAGGGCGCCCCCGGGTTTAATCATTATCGGCAATCTCGTTCGGGCGTGCGCGCGCGCGCGAGCTCCTCGCGAAACGAGGCAAAAAGTAAAAATCTAGGTCGAACTCGGCGGTCTCGCTGGTTGTGTGTTTGCGGTTATGTAGTGCGGACTGCTCGCTTGACACCCCGGGGCCATTCGCCTTGCCAAAGATCGCGCACCTCCGATCTCCGACTTCTTTGCCTCCCTTCCGCCGCCCCCGAACCTCGTTCTCCCTCCCTCCCTCCCGCTGCCGGTCCCGTTTTTCTCTCCGCGAGATCTCGCTCGCGCGTCGCGCACAACGATTTTTGCCACACTCCCCGGGTTTCTTTTTTCCTCCGACTCGCCGTACACGACCGTGGGATTTCCTGTGATTTTGCCGTGCTCGCATATTAGACACTGCAATTATCCGATTTTTTTTTCTCTCTTTTTTTTCAATTTTTTCTTTCCAGAGCCTCTCCGAGCACGGAGTCTTTTTTATTTATTTATTTATTTATTTGTCTATTTATTGATTTATGCATTTAATTTTTTATCTTTTTATTTAGTTACTTATTTGTTTCTGTATTTAATTTATTAAGAATTTATTTAATTATCTATACTTATTTATCTATTTATTATCAATTTATTCATCTATTCCACTAATTTCTAATTTTATTTATTTATAGTTATTTTATTCATTATTATTTTGAAAATTTGCTTCTCGTTCAAAAATTTTCATATATATCCCTCGAGAATTTTTTTCCATACTCAGAGAATTCATTTGTCCGTGGAGCTGAATTTTTTCTCGTCAGGATCCGTACACTTTTCCGTAGGATTTTATTCCCTCGGTGAGAAGCTTTGCTTATTTGCGAGTGTTTATTTCTCTATTTATCGTAGAAAACGTTTATATGCTTTTTTTTATATAGGAAACAATTAAAGATCCGTTTTTTTTTGTGGAAAACAATTTGAATACGGTTTTTGCTCCGATGGAATCCAATAGTCGCAATTTCGCATCTGTGGTTATGAATAAACAATGTATCGGTGTGTACAGAAACGCGGGGACGGGATGCATGGAAAACGAGGATCGTTTGCGCCGCGCGGCGTTCTCTCGGTTGCATGCGCAATTGAAACGAGCTTGGGAGCACCCGCGTTTCACGACCATTTTCCACTCGCCGGTCTTCGCTTTTTACGACGCTTGGATAATTGTTGTATGTACACGCTCTTTCGTAACACACCGTAAAAAAAACCCGGGAGACGATAGAAAAAAAGAAAATAAAAACACTCGGGTACAAATTCGCCTCAGTTTGAGAGCGAGGATAATTTTATGTGCTCGCGGCCGTTCTGCAGTCTCGATGTATCTCTTTACCCTCGCGGACAGCCCTTTGTCTCGGATTTAATGAACAAAGCAGTTCACTAATTTGACAAAAATATGATTCGTCATTGAAAAGAAAATCATGATTTTTTAATACTCCCAATTATATAAATAATTAACTATAAAGTTAAAACATATTGATTTTATTTTAGAATTAAATATATTTTTGAATATATTTTGAATATATTTTAGAATTATTTTATTTTAGAATTATTTTTGAATATATATTTTGAATATATTTTAGAATTATTTGTTCATTTAAGACTTAAATATATTTTTGTGGTAAGAATAAAAAATAATTTTTGTATAAAAATCTTTTTAGGATTCGATTATTTCAATAGAAACTATATCGTATAAAAATATTTTGAAATTTAATTTGATTTTTGAAAGAAAAAATCATAAAATAAAATATGGCCACGGCCTAAATAAGTATTCAGTTGTAAAATAATGATATAATAGTTATCACTACATAGTTGGAAATAGCATTCTTTTCTCTCAGAGAGTACTCGCTTTTATTCTCTTAAAAAAATATAATTCTTCATCAAGAGTCGCGGAAGAGACTCGAGCTAAGTACATTTACGGTTGAACGCTCACGCGACTCTATTTACAGCTAACATCCGTTTTTTTAGGCATCCAGAAAAGGATACATTTGATCACTAGAAAGAGACGCGAAATATGCTTTAATTTATATATGTGTAATTGGGTATACATTTCTTTTATTCCTCTTTAGATTAAGGAGGGACTGAAAATACTGTATCTGACTTGACTCTTTCATTACGAGCAGCAACGTGGCCGCTTTTTCCTTTTCGACATGTTTGAATTGATATTTTGCTATTCTTCTAGGTGCATGTTTCATATAACCTCGCATAATACAAAAATGATAACAAAAAGATAACAAAAATGTTATACACGGGGCGCAATCCAAAAATTCATATTGAAAAATTGAAAAATCTAATTCAAAAGTCAGTTTTTTGGCTCATCCGATCGAATAGGCGCTTAAAATCGAAAAAAAAAATTTCAAGAAATTTGACGAGTCACACTGGGTCTCGTGGACCCATGAAAATTTCAATTAGCAATATCTTTTTCTTATCTTGACTAAATCGATTTTATTAAGAGTGATTTTTAAAGATTTTTACAAAACAAAGCGAATGGCGCAGGAATCAGGTTAATTCATTAATTTTTTAAAAAGTTATCACCCCTTGAAGATTTTTGAAAAAATGGAAAGGGGTATACCTTAAAAAATTCGCAAAAAATTTTGAATTTTTTTTTCTCGATTTCAAGATCTTATTCGATCGGAAATTTCCTGTAGATAACGAAAATTCTACTTATTCAGGGCGTAATTCAAGAATTCATATCGACAAAGCCAAAAAACTAACTTTTGAATCAGTATTTTCAATTTTTCGATATGAATTCTTGAATTACGCCCTGAATAAGTAGCATTTTCGCAATATACAAGAAATTTCCGATCGAATAAGGTCTTAAAATCGAAAAAAAATAATTCAAAAAAATTTTGCAAATTTTTGATGGGGTCACACTGGGGTCTCGTAGACCCATGAAAATTTCAATTAGCGATATCTTTTCATTCTCATGACGAAATCTACTTTATTACGGGTGAATTTTAAAGATTTTTGCAAAACAAAGCGAATGGCGAAGGAATCACGTTAATTCATCCATTTTTTAAAAAGTTATTAGCCCTTGAAGATTTTTGAAAAAATGGAAAGGGGTATACCTTAAAAAATTCGCAAAATTTTTCGAATTTTTT
>JAPYYW010001342.1:0-30628 GCA_030522545.1 Cremastinae sp. A BG-2022a | reverse complement strand
AAAATTTGGTGCACATATGTATATGACCTTAAAGAACGTTTATGCAAAATTTTAACGAAATCTGTCGACGCTTATTTTACCGACCAACCACCTTAAATAATCTAGATAGTAATAGGGACTAAAGGCCCAAGGGAGACTCGGGTCTGATAATTCATCTGCAAATTCCAGCCAGTGCAAATCACTCCTGATCCCTAAAAGGATCAGTATGCACACGGCGTTAGTATTTTCGAAGGAAAATAAATGCAGTTTTTTTGTCTTTTCTCGTAGTTTTTCAGTTTTTTTCACAACATAAATATTTCATGAAATTTGATGATGTTTTAATTATTTTGTAGATACATCTTAAAAAAAACTTTTTTGTATATTTCATTTATAAGTTCATTGTTTTTCTATTTAAATATTTCCCACATTCAGGAGCTTAAATAATACAACTTTTTGGAGTTCACACCAAAGACCCTATTTTTTTTAAAGCTCGTATCCTTAGCTACAAAAGCCTAAAACCGTTTTTTTAATATCTGTTTAGTGCAGAGCTACGAATTTTTTCATGAAATTCCTTTTTTTCTACTTTTGAAACTATTTTTTAATTGTTGTTAATGACAGTTTTGAACTTTAGACATTAGCAACTTATTGGCCATGTAGTACACACTTCAAAAAGTAATTCAGAATTTTTTCAGAATCTCTTAAAGTCTAAAACCTTAAAAAAAATTGACTGTTCCCTAAAAGACCCAGTGTACAAACCGTGTGTCGAAAAATATAGTGTACACACGAAGGGTTAATAAGGAAAATCATAAATACCTGGAGTGTTGGCTCCGCTGTCTGCACGGCTGTCTGCTCGACGGGTCTGACGAATACGGCCCTGATGTGGCATGTTGGCGTAGGTCATGAATCGTTTGTTTTCTTCACGTTCGCTTCTTTCGTGCCTCAACGCGATAGCTTCGTCAGAAACGTCTTCGACCTTTCATAAAGACACGATTGTTCAGTTAATTAATATTGAGATAAACCTCGTTAGTAATATCAAAAAAATAAAAAAATTAGGCAGATGTAGTTCACTGTCAAGGTCAGCAATATCAATATTCTTCGAACAAGAATTAGGCATGATTTCCAGAAAACGATCGTTACACGTCTTCTTTTCTATTTTTTTTTTCGTCTATGACTAATTCGTAAGAATTAAAATTCTGTACTTACATCACTGTCTTGACTAGGCCTGTGCATGACACCATTTTTCACGTCCACTCTTGGAGTCTCTTCGCATAGCCTCCACCTAATCACAAAGAATTATAAATAAAAAATTCAAGACACTTGTAATGAAAATTGGATGAAAAAATGCAAACAATCCTTACTTTGGTGTCAGTATCTCTTTGTACTGCAGCTTCTCGAGTCTCGTAGATGCCGCAACACTGTAGGGTATGACGATATTGTCGATGTCGTACGAATTCTGTCGCAGCCGGCTATGAATAAAGGTAAGAATATACCGGATTAAATTAAGTGATTTGTTTAATTCAAGGTTGAAAAAAACGTGATCGGATACAAAGATAAAAGTAATTGTTCAAATTGTCAAAATTACCCGTGAGAATTCGAAGTTTTTTCTTTGTTGAAAGGTTTCTCATTGGTCGCAGGTGTCGTGTGATACTGTTGTAACGGCGAAGGCACTGGTGACGAGTGTTTGCTCGAGCTTGAGAGCGCACTGGCTTCGTCGTCGTCTTCGGGTTGTTGTGGTGGTACTTTTGCAGATCTCTTTCTCGCACTGATCGAACTACCGTGACCATGAACTCGTCCGTGACTCGAGCGTTCCCTCTTTCCTTTCAGCATCTTTCTTTTAATTCCTAAAATGAAAAAAAAATAAATAAATAAACGTTTGACATCCTGAAAATACATGAGGATTGCGGAAAATTGGATGATTTATTCAACTTACTGGCTGTGAGAATACTCGAAGAATTTTTCTTTATTCTCGACGTATACTTGGTTCTGTGTTCTGGTTGAATGAGTTGTTGCTGCTGCTGTTGTTGCTGCTGCTGCTGCTGTTGTTGTTGCTGCTGTTGCTTCTTGTTTCTTCTCTCGGCTCCGCTCTCTTTGTCCTTGATTCTCGGCATCCTATGATTTCCTCGAAGCATTTTCTGCTGCCAATCGACGGACCTCATAATTGCTTCGAAGTGAGTTCCATGAACAATGTCTGACAAGAACAATATTATTTTATCATCAAATATTTACAAAAAATCAGGATAAAACGATTATCACAAATAATACATGTGTGTAGAGAGTCTTTACCATCGGGAGAGGAGAGAACGGGATGAAAACTGGGATCGACTCGAGCGATTCTTTCCGGAATGGATAAGAGCTCGATGGACTCTTGGGGCTGTCTTGGATCCCTTCGGCCGGTGCACAGCGCGCAAGAGGGCAAAACATGATCACAGTCGCAACGAACGGTCGAAGATTTGGCCGCTCTCTTCGATAATTCATGAAGTCTCTCGACTTGCAATAATTTACGTTTACGATAAATTCCCCAGACGAACGGCCGAGTACGACTAGCCAACGGTTCGGACATCTCCGTCGCGTTGCAACGTCCTGTCGAGCCCGGCAAGACACCGCTGTAGCCGTTAACAGTCTCGGAATTCTCGAGCACAACAGGGCCCTTGCTGGACCTCACTTGACGCTGCAAATCGTTGTGCTGACGAATACGATATTCCAAATCCGAAATCTGAGCCTGGAGCCACGTCCAACGCGACGCGACACCAGCACGGTCCTGAGCGTAACGCCAGCTGGCTCTCTTCGAACTGAAACGTAAAAGAAGATATATATGTAGGTTTAAAATGGCACTAGCTTGGAAAAATGTATTTTTGGTTACGTTACGAAAAAAAAAGGTGGATTAGAGGTAATCATCACGCATTTCCTTAACCGAGCCCACAAAGCAATATAATCGGCTAATCGGAAATATTTTTCACAACGGCTTCCTTCAGTGCCATGAAGATTCTTTACCAACGAAACCAAAGATTTGTGAAGTAATTTAGCGGAAAAAAGACCAGTTAACGAGATTAAAAAAAAAATAATCACGCGAGGCTTGTTCTCTTACGCAAAGAGCTGTCCGTTGCTCAAACTGAGTCATCGTGGGGCTGACAATGACGCAACAACGCGTCGCGTATGCGAAACGACCCGCGATGACGAGAAAAATCGATTATATTCTCTCTCTCTTATCAGATTATTGAACGTGTATCTTGATTTTAGCAACCCGGAATGAGTATTCGAAAGGTTAGAAGGAACATTTAGCAGTGTTCAAATTCGAAATTCGACGAGTCTTTTTCTGATGCAAGGAACTATATATCGTTATTTTTTTATGAGACATTTCGAGACAAGTCGACGTCCAAGCACTGCAATTCCAAGTTTATAAATTATCGTAGGAATGTGCTATGCCGCTGTCCTCTCATGTAACTCACATTGGAAGTGTCTGTTGATGAGGATTATTGAAAGTCTGCATTTCGTCACAGCTCTCGCCACCGGAGCTGGAAGCCGTACAATCCGAATCAAGATTGTTCTCGACGATCTCGAGCTGCTTCGAGAGATTACCAGCGACATTTTCGATCTCTGCGCCGTCGACGTTGACCCGGGGATTGCCAAAAATACCAACTCTCGTTGTCGTCAATAGATTGCCGCCGGATCGATCGTTCGTCGTACCGGCGATCGTCGACGAGTTCTCCCGAGAGCCAGCGCCGAAGTAACGGCAAACGTTTCGTTGCCTATTGCTGACGCTGTTGCTCTGAACGGCGCAGGATTTCTCAATTTTTGCGATAAAATCCCTCAGGCTGCCGCCAATTTCCTGACTGTAATTTCTCGAAGCGTTGTTCGTTCCCATGTTCGCCATTTCTTGAAAAAAATACTTCTTTACACTGTGATGGGCGAGCTCGAGGACGCCCGTCGTTTCCTCGGCAACGTGACGTCCGAGCAATCTTGCCTGCAATTTTCGTAATCTACGCAACAAAAATGCGCAACGCCTCTCGGTCTCGTACTGGCGTTGCTCCGAATTCTCTTGCATCGTCGGTAGGTCGACGGTGACTCGGGGCTGGACGTCCGGCTCGACGTTCTCCATGTTAACGATGTTTATATTTTCCGTGCAGAGACTGTTCATAACGTCAACGTCAACGTCGTTAAGATAATCTCTCTCGAAGGAGGAAAAGTTTTCGGATATCGGAAAAATCTCGTTCTGCGACGGCTCGGTCGACGAGTTCTCATTGGCGATCGAACCAACGGACTCGGCGCCCTCCATCGATTTTATAACTTGCAGTATCTCCTCGACATTCTGCCCGATGTCGTTTACAACGCCGCCGATACCGGGTATCTCCTCGGAGGGGAGATCGTCGGTGGTGAAAGTCCCGACGATCCGATCGACGTCGAGATGATCCTCGTCCTTGTCGTCGTCAATGCCGACGACGGAGGACAAATCGGTGTTTACGATGGAGCTCAAAGTATTGGCGAGCCTCGGCTCGAGATCTGTCGTGTTTCCCATAACTATATCGTCGCTCAGATTGGCTATGGATGACGTTGCCGTGGATGTTTTGACAAAACCCATATCTTCGGTCCGTTGACCAGCGGAGGAATCGCTGCTCATTATAGATAATCGATTCTCCACGGATCTCTCCACCTCGTCGTCCTCGAAACAGCACTCTTTCCTCGGGCTCGATTGGGCTAGAGATCTCCTCGGTGATTTGTTTTTCCGGTAATCCTCGTGCTCGTTGAACGCTGTCTCGTTGGCGAAGCAACGATTATTTGGTAACAAGGACGAGAAGGATGTCGATGATGACGAGGATGACGATGACGACGACGACGACGACACGATATCGCACTTTTTAGGGACGTTATCACCGACTTCGTCAACCTCGTCGTCTACGTCGACTTCCCGTATGGCAGCGGCAACAGCGGCGGCCGCGACAATCAAATCAGCTTCCGTCCCAACAACGTCGTTCTCGTTCCGATACGTCGACAGGCTATCCAGACCGTTGCTGTACTTTGACGAGTTGATGACATCACGAATCAGCTCCTTTGATATTCCGTGCAAGCACTGGTCGTCGATCTTTGACGGTTCGACGCTCGCTGACACGACGAACTTCGCCAGGACCTCCCGATTCTGGCAGACCTGACGAAATCAAATCAAATCATTTTCATCAATTCCCTCGTTTCACTACCACTTTTATTTCATCAATTAACTATATATTTACAATACTATTTATAGTACTTTATTACAATAATTTACAATCTAATTTTTTAATTTAAGAAAATACAGTTCCTATACATAGACAAGTGCATTCTTCATAACAACGATTTTTTTATTGATACACGTCGATGATGTTATTATTTTACACAAACATTTTCAAATCTCATTTAGTCCCTTGAAAACAATCCAAGTTGTACATGAATAAAGTAAACGTCCCAATAGGTGGACAGTTAAGGATTTTCATACATTATCTTTATTTTAAAAAATATGTAAATAAAAAAAAATCTGCTTCAAATTCATCTCTAAACTATTTTCTGATATTTCAGTGATCCAAAACTCATTTTATGTGTTAATTTTAGACAATATTTCCAGTAAATAAATACTTGAACGTTTGAATATGTAGAAAATTGACCCTATCTCTAAGGTTCAGCAAATTTGTTCCAATAAATTAAAGTTATGAAAAATAAACCTCTTTGCATATGAAAAATAATCCATATGATTTTATTGAGAAATAAATAATTCAAATGTTAAAAATAATACTGTAAAAATTGTCAAACTATTGGGACGTTTACCTTATTAAAATTTACGCTGTTTATAAATTATTTTCGACAAGAAAACTCATTTTCGGGACTGTAAATAATATTGTTTTAGTAAGTTATCTGTTTGATACAAAATAAATACTTCGAATGTAAAATACTGCCCTTACGATGAATTTATTGATTTTCTCTTCAAATTACGATATTTCGGAGACGCGCGCATAAAATTTCCTGCAACGATTTTTTTTGTGTTTCAATCAAATGTGTTTCGTGTAAGCAAAAAATTTGCTTTCTCAAGTGTTCACACTTTCGAGGGCTTATCTTATTCGTAGAAAACGAGATAAGTCGCTATTTACGTGCGACATGATCAACTACGACATTTTATAAATATTATCAAATTAGATAATAATGGTAATAGATGTATTACTGCAAATCTTATATTTGAAAGTTTTTGAACATTTTTTCAATATGTTTCATGATAACTAAAATGAAAGCATACTTTGTGGTATAGGAATGGTTGAAAATTTGAAATATTGGAATTTGTTAAATGAATGTACAAAAATGTACAGAATAATGTGAAATGTAGAACGCGGACTTTTTTTTATAATAGGATCACTAATTAAACTTGGAAATTTCTTAAAATCGTGAAGATTTTAAAGACTTTCCATCGTAAATGTTTCACCGAATTTTGAACTTTGAATTTCGACTTTTTTCGCAAACCTCCTGTCATTGTTTGCTGCTTGAATATTCAACGCAGCAACAGTCGAGAAACTCTTTCCGGATATTACAAAATATTCATTGTGAAAGATGTGATACGTGGATAGAGTAAAACTTTTTAGAGGAACCGAGTCCCACATTCACAATTATTATGCTAAATTTTTTTTTGTATCGAACCTCGCATAATTTATACTATTTTTCAGAAATCGAGATTGTTTCTAAACAAAAGTATCGATAAATAGCAATACTTTGTAGTATCCAATATTCTTAATTTTTTTCTTTAATTCTCCAAGTATCTATTTTCATTTCAAGTTATTACAGTTTCAATAAATAATCTTTCAATATCAATTAGACGGAATGATAGTTACAAATTTAGATTAAAAAATTGATTGATTACTATTATTGATACTTTACACAATATTGGATTTGTTAAATTAAAAAATTTGAGCAATTTTGAATGAATGTAAAAAGTATTTGTTTTTTTAATCACTTTTAAATAAAATTTAATCTCACAGCTTAATAACTGTAATAAGTATGTTATACTTTTATTTTGCAATTAATATTTTAATGTAAGCCGATTTACAATCTCTCCGTATTAATTTTATCACAAGTATGAGTAAAATCTATCTCGTAACATTACTTGTTAACCCTTGGTGTGTACACTGGGTCTTTTAGGGAACAGTCGATTTTTTAGTGCTCTAGACTTATGTACGAAAATTCTGAAAAGACTCTGAATTACTTTTTTAAGTTTGTACTACCCGACCCATAACTTGCCAATGTTGAACGTTAAAAACCGTTATTAATAAAAATTAAAAAATAGTTTCAAAAGTAGAAAAAACGGAATTTCGTTAAAAAATTTGTAGCTCTATACTATTTCTATATGAAGAAATTGTTCTAATGCAAATGACGCTGTGCAAAGTTTTATATTGCAAAATAATGTCTATAGATGTTATATTATTGAATTTATATGAATTTAAATTGAAGAGAAGAAGGACCATATATGTGCAAATAATTTTGGACCGTAAAAATCGAATTTTGTGATTAAATTCTGCACGAATTGTCGTAGAATGTTATAAGATAATATCTTGTAGCAGGATGCGATATTTAAAGAGATACGAGATTTAAAAAATTAAAAATCAACGGTGCTAAGTTCAACTTAATTACGTTATTGATTTCTGGCTATTATTAAAGTATGATTTGGACAATTAGTTTATGTTATAATGTATTATTGATTACCAATATTAGTATAATTGAGTCATAATGATTAGATAATAATTGGATAATTATTAGACAATTAATTATTCTAATTTCATTAGGAATTGCATAATCATTCATAATGACTATTGCATAATTACATTATAAATGGTCCCATAGAAAATTAATCGCTGTCTTCTGGATTTTAAATACGTGCTTAGTTATTAACGACATAATCCTCTATAAATAGCATTTACTTGTTATTCTTTACTGCTCGAGATAAAAAGTAAAAAATGGAAAAAAATCAATAATTTGGAAATAGATTTAAATCGCCGATTTTACATTTTATTGGATCCCAAAATGGCTGAGGACTAAAACTCTTCTAAATAAATTGTAAAATTAGTGTTCTTTACAATTGTGAGTTTATCGTGATAAATTGGTGAAATTCTGTTATCTCAGTTTATAGTTGAAGCACACTTTTTAAATAATTACTGTATTGGATATTGCTTTAAAAGAATAAAGAAATCTAATTTAATCTTTGTAAGTCTGTAATTGATAAAAACCATATTTTAATTATGTAGGAATAATTTTCAGTAATAGCATCGTTTCGTGTTCATATAGAAGGTGAATATATCAATTTTCCATAGAAATAATGTTAAAATTCAAACAATTCGGAAGCAGATAACTCGGAAACTGTTATTGAATAATTCTAAAATTTGACACAATCATTTTTCACATATAACGAAAAAAAAATTTAGCGATGTGTCACTATTTTTAAAATCACTCAAATTATTTTATTTTGCTGAAACTTGGTTACCTTCTGGTGTTTTGTAAAAAAAAGTTTCTCTGATTTATGGATACGAATTTATGAAAAATGCATTTAATTATACTTAATGAACATGCATTGCAAAAGAATATAAATTTTTTCCTTGAATTTTTTTTTCAATTTTAGGATTGCTATGAATTTCATCAATTTATATTCATGGATCAAGTATTTTTTAAATGTAAAAGTTATGACTGTCAAACTGAAAAATTTTAACTCAAAATGCAAAAAAAAATCGTTCTATTTTTTAAAAATTTTAACAATTCACAATAGTTTATTTTCAAATAAAAGCGTCAATTGTTACTTCCAGCATCTTATATAATACATCGCATTGAAAATAATAATCAGAAAAAAATTAAAAAGTACGAAGTAAAAAGTTGTAATAACAGTTAATCAGTATTTGGAGGTTGATTTTTCATTCTCACTTCTTTCTTATGTGAATATTTTTCATAAATTATTTTTATTTAGATTTGAAAATGATTTAAATAATGACAATACAACTTTATATTTGACATTACGTAACGAATGTTCCGAGCTTCTGTTATTGATTCAGCGCTAAGGACCTTTTTAAATTACTCTCAACCATGTTGGAAATATTATTAACCGTTAAATCATTCATTATTTTTTTTTATTATCAAGTTTAAACAACCCGTGAGTTATGTGAACAGATTAAAAAAGAACAATAAATCGAAATTTTTAAGATTTATAGATTAAAACAGAATTAATCATGTTTTTTGTCGCTTCGGATAAAAAAAGCTTTCAAACTTTTAATAGTAGATCGAAAGAGAAACAAGGAAATAAAAAAATAAAATAAAAGATGTGACAAATAAAAAAGTTCATAAAGTTTCGGCTGTACAGATATGATAAAAAAAAATCTGAACTCGTAAAAATTGGCAGCCATACTTGTATATCTAAAAGATGTAACAAAAATCTTTATATCAAATTAATACAGATTAATTCAATGGGTAATTAATTCAATTTGTATCATATCCGTTTTAAGCGATTAGTTATCAATTTTTTTTTCATGAGTACATTTTATAGAATTTATAGCTTATTCAATTGTATCGTCTATTTAGGAAAGTTGTGTCAATATTCAATAGTGAATTAATTTTCTGTCTGAAAAAAATGTTTACATAATGTTTACTTAACATCTTGAATAAACAAAAGTATAATACTAGTAATACCTTCATTTTGTATAAAATTAATTATGTTATTACCACTTTAATGTAATAAATAATACTTTAATTTTATTCGAATGACTTAATTGTCATTAATTGACATAGACAGTTTTGCAACGTAAACACATATTTTTCTAATTAGCAAATTTTAAAATAATGTACAATTTATTTTATACGGCTCCATATAAATCGATGATATTTAATTTAAGAGTAGACTAAAATGTTTCCTAAATATACACCATCCATAGTTTTTTTAATACTTAAAAAAATATATGTTTGAGCAATTGAACCATAAAATCTTGAGATAAAGTTGCACATTTTGCAATTAATTATAACATTGAAATTATCGATAAATTTTGCAAAATTTCTTTTATTATTGTACAGTTTTATTAACTTTTAATATTTTCATAAATATATTTTGACTAATAACTGTGACAATTACCAAATTTTTTTGAAATAACAAGCATAAACATACATTGAGAGATGCTATGTTTGTTGCTTTTTTGTGTTAAAATTTTTTGGTATCAGAAAGTATATGTACACGTACTGACTGTGATTTCTTGTTATCAAGTTTTTTCTGATCTAAACATATTCTCTCAGGTTTAAATCACGTAGTTTTTCCATGGTCAGCACAAACTAACTTAATTGTGTATTTTAATGAGCGCTGTACTATAAAGAGAAATGTGACAACGCTTTACAATTATATATTTGATTCACCAGTATGAGCCTTGGTTAATGATCGAGTTACGAGAAATCTATAGTTTCTTAATCGTAACAGAAAACATTAAACTATTCGGTAAAACTTGATCAGGTTTTTTAACCTTCGTATTGTTTAAATTCTTTAGTATTTTCATGTCGATCTCTAACATCCATCAGACTATCAAAGGGAAGACATTTTTTTAACTTTTTCTGGAAAGGTAAATTTTATTTCAGAAGGAACGTATATAGTTCAAAAATGTAACAAATAATAAATTAGTTGAAACAAGGATATTATCATAGAATTTTCGTTAAACTTAAATAATAAAAACTTTAACTTGATAAAAGAAAATATAAATTTTATTACTTTTCTTCAACAATTGAATTTATTCTAAAAAAAGTATGTGTTGTAAAAGAATACAATAAGGAGATAGTCGATAAAAAATCAGTTGGAATAGGATATTTATTTCAATGATTGAACGTTTACCTTTCAGAGAAAAGAATTTATTATTTCACAATCAAAAATTCGATATCTTTTGAAAGGAGTATACGTGTTTAAAAAAATATAATGACGAGCTATCAATAAATGAGAAATCAATTATGTACAATAGGACTTCACCGTATTTCGATCAACCAAAAATACCAAAAATACACCCAAAATTCATTATTTATCGAAAAAAAATCATACTATAAATACTATTATCATTTATAATGCGTCAAATTCGTGAAAACCCATTAAGTTATAAATCATTCAAAATAGTAAACAAATATTTATAAAATATAAAGTAATATTTTACAATGAACATATCGAAGTAAGATCATACAAAAACTAAAACTCGACAGAAAGTATTTAGAAGTAATTTTTTTTAATGTGTATTTCACCGTATAATTAACGAGTTAATTACAAATTACTGTTGTTTCCTTGGCAAAATCCCTATAATGGCTTTCTCAAAAGGTACATTCGAGTTAATGACGCTTTAACATTTCATTTTCCTTTCTTCAATGTATTACAATTAAATAATTACTCACGAATTTGACACATTCGAGAGGATTATAAAACTAATAATATGATTTTTTAATACAGAAACGTAATCTTTGCATAAATCACTCACTTGATGCCAACGAAATGATTGAACTACCTTAAAAAAATAGTTTTTGCTATTCAACTATCTTAATTCTACGTTTTATGGTAAAAATAGTTTTCTATAGAATTTTTAAAAAATTGTACAGACTTTCTTTAACATGGTGCTCAAATGTGTATAAACTTTAAAAAGGCTTTACTATCTAGAAATTGAGATATTTGTTGTTGAAAATCGTAACTTGTTCAACTTTCCATAAGAGCCTAGGTTAAAAATTGTTATTATGAACATTCTAGATGGTAAAGTTTTCTAAAATTTGACACCAATCCTTATAAAATATCGAAGAAGGTTCATCTATGACTTTGAAGTTAGCATCGTTAAAACGCAACGAATTTGAAATCGCATAGGAGGTGACAGAATTTTTTCATTTTTTAACCCCTAAAAGCATTAGATTCCACAGGGCTGATTTTTTTTGTATTTAGAGGCTCGATTTTAATAACTTTTTGAAGAAGAATCGAAAAAAAGTTGGATAAATTTTAAAAAAATCGTTTGCATTCCAACGACGCAAACTTCAAAGTCATGTTCATCTAGTATTTTTAAAAAAACTATACCAAAAAATGTCTAATCTATCTATAATCTATGATCAAAAAACTGATGATTTTCCCTTTTGTTTACATAAATAAGAAACTTTTGAAAGATCTATTGCAGTAGAAATAGCTAAAATCGAAAAAATGGAAAGATGGATTAATAATAAAGAGGGAAAAAAAAAGAAAATGTTCACCTGGGCAGCCTGTTCGGCGGAGAGAAATCCACCAGCCGGTAAAGGGTTTAGCAAATTTTCAGGCTTTTGTGGACCGCTTTCCGTCAGAGCAGGGGCCATCACTGCCACTGACGATGCAGGTGCTGCTGCCTCGACATCCAGAGGCAACAACCCGCCGTCACCGCTACGCCCACAACTGCGCTGCTCAGGCGCCGTGCTCACTCCCATTCATCCATCCTCCTCCTCCTCCTCCTCACCCTCTTTCTTGTTCGCCTCTTTTCCTCCTTGTTTACTTCCCGCTCGTCTTTATATTCAAAATACGCAATAGACGAAACTTTTCTTCTTCCCTCGAAGCTTCCTCCCTCGTCGATTCTTCCTTCTCGATTTTTCTCGAGGCGAGGTGTACGCCGAATCGAGCTGGACGGGCCTCGATGATCCTCAGGCACTCATCATCTTCGATTCTTCTTCTCGCTCTTATTTTCCATCATCTCCTGAAATTAATTCAATATTCATTTTATTATTTTTTTATAACAAGCATTATTCTTAACCCTAATCACTAACACCTTCGAGAAATTACACATTATTCGTACGAGGTCCAATATACATGCTCCAGACACTTTTAACATTCTCAGACTGATTGCACGGTATCTCAAGATTACTCATATCAAATATCAGCCAAAGAGATAATCAAAATTAAAGAAGTTATGATTTTTTTTTTGACGAAAAGAACTGTTTTTTAACTTCTATTTTCAGTGTAACGTTATTATACGTTAGGATAAATTTTAGATAACTGTGACGTTATAGTTGCATTTACCACGATGACTTAAAATAAAAGAAATCAAAATTTGTGATATTTATTGATATGTAATACACTAATCACACTTCCCACTAATTTTTTTTATCAGAAAGCGGAAATTGTACATTAAGGCTCAAAGACGATGATTATCTTTTTCTTTTAAAAATCTTGAAGCAGTTCTACAGGACATAATTCCAACGCAATTTCGTCAAAATTTTACTCTAAAAGAAACGAGTGATTAGAGTTGAACAGAATGTAATTTTTGCGTCACAAAACAAAATGATTAAAATTATAATATTAAGTATTCAGTCTCTGATTTTCTCGTGATAAAAATTATGTCGAATGCAGATTAATTATATTTGTACATAATAATTACATACATATATTTACATCTTATTTATTTATACAAAATAATCAATTGAATAAAAACTAACGATTAAAGCGTGTTAAAGTTACAATAAATTTTTTTCGAAAACTACATATATTTCTATCAAAGCAATGTATATATAATTTTTCAACTTACAAACGATTTATTTTAACAATAACATTAATATAACGCATTGAATAGTTTTTCTTGATGTTGTCGATTTAGCCTCTTTTTCATAAAATAGATACTGAATAGATTTAAAAAAACCAATAGTTTTGTTAGAAAAAAAAATATTCGAGATTTACGAACAATTTATTTTCTTCTGATGTTTTGAATTCTTCGACATCGAGATTTTCCAGACTACATACCAATTTCGCTGAATTATTTTCGAAACCTCTATAACCGTATCGGAAAATTTCTGCTCGAGTGCGCGATCAAACCCGATCTTTGTGAAACATTCATTTTTTTTTATAACAAACGCCGCGTAATGATCGTTTTCTTTTTTTTTTAACCAATGCATTTTAAAGATAGAGTTTGGAATCTTTTAAATAATGTAATCGGGTCATATGAAAATTATTTGATACCTATTTAGTCAAACTTTTGAATTTCGTTGCAATATTTATAGTCATGAATCTGCAAAAAATCAGTCATAATTTATCAATTGAATATATGTAAAAAAATGTTCTTTAAATGAATTTAAAATGAAATAAATTTTCCTCTTTTGTAAATAAATCGTTTATTTTTTTTTAAAACTAGATTTTTTAACTAACGTATCTGTAAAAATTGATTTTTTTAAAATCAAATGTTGTCAATGCACTATAAATAATATACATTACAATATAAAATAAAATAGTATATACAATAAATGAATTATTGAATATACGTGAAATAAATTCCAATAAATGTTTAATTTGTTGAAACGTGAAACATCTTTATTCAATTCGAGTACGAAGAAAACTTTTTCGATTAAAAAAGGAATTGTTTCTGGATCTTTCCAACGCAATCGTGTAAATCGAATCTTCTGTGTTACGAACTCTATAAATGCTTGACATCGCCTTGAGCTACCTGAATACTAGCAATGTATTAAATTACAGCAGTTGAAGCATTAGAGCCTTGCATTTGACAGTTTACTAGAACCTGAGCTTCTGAGTGACTATAAATTAGATATTCAGAATTTTATTATTTCCGAAACTCTCTACTTCTTATCTTCTCTTACAAATCCAATTACGGTGATTTGTTTTTCTTTGTATTTTGGGAGAAAATAGTAAGATGAAATCTTTTTAACAGAACGATTTACATTTTCCTTATTTTTACAAGTTATCGTTCAACAATAGAAATAAATTGAAAATTCCTTTAAAATTACAAGAATTTATTTTTTGTTTAAAGTATTTTTGATTTTTTTTGTTTTATTGATTTGTGACAGCCGCCTGCTGCTTACCAAGCAAAAAATTTTCTCCTTATTTACATTTATATTGAATCTTTGTACAACGCTCGAGATTGTTTTTCCCCAAAGCCCACAAAAATTCATGGAGCACACGAAATTGCTTCCGTTGTTATTATAATGATATTGGAGAATAACGATACAATCGATTTTGAATCTTCCATGTCGAACAACGTTGTTAATTTTAAAGGTAAGAATTTAATGAGTAAAAAAGATGAAAAATAAAAAGTTGAAAATATCACCATGGCCGCTTCTGTTGAATTAAATTTAGTTAAGCTTTGAAACAAAAATAAAAAAGAAAATCGAAACCAAAAAGAATTCCAAATTTTCACGAATTTGTGTCAATTATTTAGTCACACCAATTAAATTATTAAAAATAAATATCCTTCAAATAAGTATGTTTTTATTATAACGAATTTTAGGTGAAATTTTGTCGATAGTTTTGTACGAAAAAAGTGAATTTTTTTATGAGGAAAAACAATTAACAATTCTTTCATGAATTGAAGGAGGTACTTGCATAAAACAAGCTGAAAATTTTTTTATTTGTAAAAACGTTACTTAGCATCACGCAAGAGTATATAAAGTGAAAAAAATTGGCTGTACACATTTCAAAAGCTGGTTATATCGATTATTAAATGGTTAAACCTATTTAAATTTTTAAACATGTCAAGGTTTACGCAACTTAACAAAAAAATCTTTCAAAAAGTCAATTAAATGACTTTTAGTTGATACACATGAAAAAACGTTAGAATGTAAACATTTGATAAGAATGTTCTTTAAGATATGTGAAATTACATTTTTAAAAACTTTCGGCTCCTGTTACATATATAATTGAATATAAAAATAAAGTGGCATTCTGAAAATGATGAGAATTTATAATTCTTGTATTTTATGATTAAATTTAAAAAAAAACAGTATTCAAATTTCTTGAAATTTTCCAATTCTTGAAGGAAATTTTTTAATTACGGCCGATTTTAATACCCGCCAGGATTCTCGTGGAATCTCAAGAAGACCTTCCACTCCGGCTTTCAACAGCACACAAAGAGAGAAGGAGATAGAGCTAAATGGGAAGTGCATTTCGCTTGGGGAGAAGGGGAACATATTCTGCTACGATCGAAGGGACAAGGAACCTTATGGAGACATATCCCTTCACAAAGAAATAGTGTTTATAAAAAAATAAAAATTTACGAATTATCAAAATATTATGAATAAGCGAAAAAAAACGCAATTACGCTATATTAGTTAATTTTTTTTTCATTTGTACTCGACGAACGTATGCATAATTTTCATGCTCATTTTTTTTAAAGTAAATTCTAAAGAAGGTACTCTAACATTGTACATTTTTCATAACACTTTTAAAAACCGTTCTCAAGTTATTTTTATGAATAATTTTTTTGTGTAACGTTTAACACGTATTTGGATACGGAAATCGTTGAACTTAAAATTATAAATATCTCATAATCTAAATTGTATAAGGCTGCTGTTCTATTTTTAAATCGATTTGTTGTATTTTTTTTGTAAAATTTGGAACGTATTCAAAATTTTATTAAATAAACGACTTTTTTATCGAACTATACCTTAAGGAAGTCTTCAAAGTCAAGTTGAATACTTTTTAAAAATATTTTTTGAACATGTTTTTTACTGCAATTAGTGAATATTAAAATAAAGAGTCAAATTTTTAGGAATTAAGAATGATTGTGTTGATCCAAAAAGTATATTTAGTAAAGTTAAAACTTTTATTAAAGTTGTTCTTTTGATTAAAGTTAAGAAACCTGTCAATGCTTGGCCTATTATTATATAGAGCTCTGGGTAACATTTTATCGTCATTTATCGGTAATAATTAATACAAAAGGCCCGAAACCTCAAGTTTTTCTTTGTACTACAGGTTTAAAAGTATTTAATGAATATAATAAATAGTTTTTATAAAGAGTCAATCATTTGCAAAACAATTGCTTTTTGAGAATAAAGGTACAAAATTGTGTTCTCGCATTTAATCAATGTTAAAAATCGAATTTTCAATTACCAATATTTTCATTAAATGGTCGGTAAAGACAGGTTTTTTTGTGCTGATTTTGTAGCTTGGAACTTTTCCAATCGTTTCATCCCAAAATGATACATTTTTCTTTTCATCAACATTTTTAAGAGTGTTGAGTCCGTAGAGCGAAAAATAAAAAATTCGACAAGGTTTTTCTCCCATACGAAGTTGTTTGAGAATAAAAATATATTTAGAAAAGTTGCTACAAATCAACTGAAAAAAAAACATATTTAAAATTTAAGGTCATCCAATGACAAATCTACTATTTATGTGATTGCACAAATAAAAATGATGAAATCTTTTTGAAATATTAGATCAAGTTCTTTAAAGCCATACAAATATCAGTATAAAATTTCACTCAAATCAGGACGTTCTTTATCAAGATATGTATTACACAAAATTGCAATATTTAACAGGTTCTCTTATGGCAAGTTATAAAAAATAGCCATTTTTAGCAATTAATACCTTAATAAAGAACTTTCTAGCCGTCGTGAAATTTTGATACAATTTTTTAGAGATGTTACTTGATATTATGTAAAATTATCAAAAGTTTTTCATCATTTTTGTTTTTTAACACAACATTCTTAAAAAAGAATTGCATATAAGACCTAATCACGTCGAAATGAGATTGAGATTGAAGATTACATTATTTGACGACGCGTATGCTTTGTCATATCCCTGGATTCTTTGTTGATGAGTTTACGGAATCACGCACAAAGGAATGAGAGCGTTAGTACACAAAACGCACACGTAGAAATAAGAAGGACGAATAAAGTGTTATTATGTCCCTAATGCGTCTTGTTCGAAAACACAAAGAGAAATTTCGGTAATTCCCCTCTTGCCGTTATTCTACCCCCTCCTGCCACTACTCATTTGAACGAATTACGGTGACAATTTTCACCGTGATATTCGGTAAAATGGACACCACAGTTTTGTCAAAGTTTCTCAACGTATATTGAACTTTGCTCCTAATAATTGAAATATAATCTTGTACATGTTTTATCTTTATGGTCGGTATAAATTCACTTATTGATTTCTTTACACGTATGTATTATATACGAGATTACAATGAAATCTGACAGAATTTTATTTTTATTTTTATGAATTTATTGAAAAAAAAAAAATTATTTCTATCAAAGAACTTGGTAATAATGTGCTCACATTTTGCAGTTTTTGACCTAGTTATCTTGACTTGAGAATAAAAATTACTCTTTCCTCTTTTTCACGCACATACAGCTAATTTTCAATCTTGACAATCATTTTTCATTCATTAGGCAGAAATTGAGACAAGATTCTTAAAGTAGTTTTATTTCTACAGCCACGTCTAAAAAATTGTTCTTAGTTTTTCTTTGTAGTGCGTGATTTTTGTATGAATTAAGAAAAGCTATTACAAATTTGATCAAGAATAATATTTTTATAATTCAATTTCATCCGTACGTATGAAAAACGTAAGAAAAATGTATTGCGATTTTTTTGAAAAACTAAAGGAAATTTCTTTATCACAATGAGTTGCACACAATTTAAAAATATTCTATCTACAGATATTTAAGGTTGAAATATGGAATATTTAATGTGTTATTATATGAGACGAGACACTACAAAAGATAGTAATTTTTAACAATAACTTTTATTAACTTAACTTTAAAGACTTTAAAAATTTTATACACATCATATAAAAGATGTTTCATATTTTTTTACGAAATCCTCTGAAAGTATGGGTGCTATTATGAAAATCACAAAAGATATACAATTTTGGGACTTTATTTCTATATCTATTTTACAACCTTTTGCCAAATTTAGACAACTTGCTAAACAGTACGAAAAATATCTGATTTAAAAATTGTCAGAATTAAAATTTGTCTCCAACAGAAAATTTATATATTTTTTAAAAGTTTGTTTACAGCAAAAATTTTGATTTACTCTTTGTTTCTTTTAAAAATTAGATATAACAAATATAATCGATACAAATTTCCAAAATTAAACATTTGTATTTAACAATTTCATTTCCATAATATTTAAATAACAGTTATGTTGTAAATAAGACAACCTCTTTAAAACAATTTATTTGTATGTTTAACCCATGTTTAATTGATGAAAAAATTGTTGAACTTTGACTCAAAATATTGCAAAAATTGAACAATAAAATTATTCGATGATTCTTTTGATCGATTGAATAATTTTTTTTTCTTAAACGTTTTTTGCCATCTAACTGCTTTAAAAATCGTTTTATTCACTACTCCGAAGTGACATTACGTAAATTTGTCTCTATAGAGAATGTTCGAGTGGAAACGGAGATTCTCTAAATAAATAAATATATAAAAATGAAGGGCAACGAACGGCCATTTTGTGGAATGGAAAATTCCGAGAAAATTTGTGCGTCGGGAATAGTTTTTGTTGTGAGAACAAATCAGGGGGTACGAGGTAAAGGGAGTATGAAAATTCACGATAAAAATAGATAATTGATTGAGCGAGGATACGAACAAAATCGAAGTCCGACGCAGTCTCCATCGAGCCCGGGGAGTGCCGGCGAACGAGAGTGGGGTTACGAAACGTCCCGAGTAAGGTTAGGGTAGCAAAAAAAAAAGGAGAAAATACTCGGCATCGCTCTCTCGCTTCTACATCCTTCGTCTTTCGCCGGGGCTCTGGGCAAGTCCTGCTAACTTTTCGTGTCCCATTTAAGGTAAATTTTCCAATAGTTGGACAGCTAAGGGTTTTCTCACTTCATCTTTTTTTTTTAATATTCAAACAAAAAAATTTATTTCAAATTCATATCTAAATTATTATCTGATATTTTAGCGATCCAAAATTCATTTTATGTGTTAATTTTAAACAATATTTCTAGTAAATAAATATTTAAACGATTACAGTAGAATGTCCCAATAGTTGGACAGAAAATCGACCCTAGGGTTGAGCGCATTTTTTCCAATAAATTAATGTTATAAAAAATACACTTCCTCGTACAGAAAAAATAATCCATACGATTTTATAGATAAAAAAATAATTCAAATATTAAAAATAATATGGCGAAAATTGTCCAACTATTGGGGCGTTTACCTTACCCCGAAGAAGCACGATGGAAAAAACCTCGAAAGAGCCCGGTCAATTCGTGCATCCAACTACACACTCTCCAACATCTTTATAACTATGAATTTCTTTTTTTTTCACTTCGTGAAACTCGAGACCCGGGTGAGAGGGTTGATCGAGAACTCGCGTGAGAAATACTGCACTGTGTCGTCGGATAATGAAAGATAACTTTTTCGTAATAAATCTTTTACCCTTTTTCAACACTTTTGCTCATGATGCATTTTTACAATTTTATTTTACACTTCTCTTGAACATTGTTTTAATTTTTTATTTAGATTTAATTTATACACTTATGATAAAATACAAAAAAAATTGACAGCCTGGTTGAAAAATTCATCAATGATGATGTGAGATTAATTCATGACGATTAATATAATGTAACAATAATTATAAGCTCGATTGAGTATTTATTTTTCTGGAAAGTACGAAATTTTTCGTTTTTCTGTCATAGCTATTTAAACCCTTCGTGTGTACACTATATTTTTCGTCACAGGGTGTGTACACTGGGTCTTTTAGGGATCGGTCGATTTTTTTAAGTGTTCCACACTTTTAAAAATTTTGAAAAAAATCTGAATTACTTTTTGAAATGTGTACTACATGGCCCAAAAATTGCCAATATCAAACTTTAAAAACCATCATTAATAAAAATTGAAAAATTGTTTAAAAAAGTATAAAAAAAGGGAATTTCGTTAAAAAATTCGTAGCTCTACACTAATCAGATATTAAGAAAAACCGCTTTAGGCTTTTGTAGCTTAGACTATGAGCTTTTGTAAAAATATAAGGTCTTTGGTGTGGACTCCAAAAAGTTGTTTTATTTAAGCTCCTGATAGTGGGGAATATTTTTATGGAAAAATAACGAACTTATAAATGAAATATACAAAAAAGTTTTGTTTTTAAGATCTGAGTCTCTACAAAATAATCAAAATATCATCAAATTTCATGAAATATTTATATTAGTTGTGAAAAAAACTGAAAAATTACGAGAAAAAATTGCATTGATTTTCCTTCTTAAATACTAACGCGGGGTGTACACTGACCCTTTTAGGGAACAGGAGTGATTTGCACTGGCTGGCATTTGCACATGAACTATAAGAACCGGGTCTCCCTTGGGCCTTCAGTCCCTACTACTATCTAGATTATTTAGGCGGGGTAGTCGAAGGCCACCCTTTATTCATAAGTGGGGAATTTAAGTTTCGAATTTTGACTGTTCCTTGAAAGACCCAGCGTACACACGGAGGGATAATAATTTTGTTAAATTCAATTTCGATGAGTATACACTACTTTTTGTTTCTTCGACATTTTTATTTCTAACGTCATACAATTTTAGTTAAAATCTAGAATATAAATCTGATAATTTAATTTTTTTCAAGTATACGTAATCTTGTTTTTTTTTCGCCGTTCTTACTTCTAACGCAATGACATGTAATACCCTAGACAAAATATAAACTGTAGTAATTTAAGGAGGTCGTGCTGCTACTCGTTAGTCAATTGAATAACTTTAACGAAAAGTTTTTAATTACCGTTCACATAATATTTTAAACATTTGATTCTTAAATGTACTTTGAATAATTAAAGAAATTAGGTGCAAAATTTGCTGTAAATAAGGCATTGAACGATAAATATTTCGTTGAAAGTTGGTCAATTGACATCATCGTCAGTTCGCGTTGTCAGTTGTTTGAGGTCAAACAGAAGGCTCAACATTAATTGAAAATTTTCCAATAATTGCCTCGATAACTTACGTTTTTTACGACTCCATATGAATCTTTGGTAATTTATTAAAAAGTTAATCAAAAATTCGTTTAGCTGTCTAATCGTTAAATATTTAAAAAATTATATTCAAGTAATATATTAAGCATTCCGCCATGAGAGCCCTTGTTAAAATTGCATATTTTGAAATTAAATTACATATTCCCTCAAATTCTCGATGACCTATACACATTTTTTTTTCTTTCTCTACAGTTTTATTAACTCTACAACATATATTTTTTTAGACTTTTATCTAATAACTCTCACCACAGCACGACTTCCTTAATGTTGATTTGTAGTTCATTTAACATTTTTATCAAATTTATAAAAACGATAAAAAATAAAAAAATTATATGCAAATCGTAAACACTAATTTATTGACTGTTTGAATTATCACAAATTTATATATAATCGATAAGGTAAACGTCCCAATACATGGTTGAACAGCTAAGGGTTTTCTCACTTTATCTTTATTTAAAAAATATTCGAACGAAAAAATCTGCTTCTAATTCACATCTACACTATTGTCTGATATTTTAGCGATCCATAACTCATTTTATGTCTCAATTTTAAACAATATTTCTAGTAATTAAATACTTAAACGTTTAAATATGTAGAATGTCCCAATAGTTGGACAAAAAATCGACCCTGTCTCTAGGGCTGAGCTCGTTTGTTCTATTAAATTAACGTTATGAAAAATAAACTTCATTATAAATGAAAAATAATCCATATGATTTTATTGAGAAACAAATTATTCAAATATTAAAAATAATATAGCGAAAATTGTCCAACTATTAGGACATGTCCAACTATTGGGGATGTTTACTTTATTACTTATCGCACAGCAATTATCACTAATTTAATGCTATCAAACAAAATCGAAAGTCCAAATAAAAATTTAAAAAAAACGAAGCAAATCAGACTCTTTGATCAATCTCACGTAAGATCGATCTTATCATCCCGTTCCCGAATCGAAAGAAAAAAGCGTTAACCCCGTCTCATACCCAACCACCGAGACAGATAAAAATTGAATGCTCAAAAATAAAAGCGTATTTTAGAAGCATAATAAATAAAATATTAAAAAAAAAGAAATGTCCGAGAAAAAATGCTAAAAAGGAAGGTCCAGCAACGAGTATACGGTGCATATTCAATCTCGGCGGAAAGTGAAAAGTTGGGGGGAAAAAAAAAGCTGATAAAAAAAGATACGGAACGCGATGCAGGGAAAAAATAAAGGACGGGGAGAGAAAGGGAGAAGAAAAAAAAAACGTTGAAGCCACGCGGATCCGGTACAGGAGCGTCGGAGAGCGCGAGCACGCAATCGGTAGTTGGAGGCAGACGCATGCGCGTACGGGCTACGCGCGAGAGAGAGAGAGAGAGACCGCGATGAATAGAGAAGCGAGCGGAAAAAAGTGGGGAAAGAGAGAGAAGGGAGCGCGGAGGACGGAAGAGAGGATTCTCGGGGCTCGCTCTTGTTTGCTCGGTAGCATGGCGCGCTAGCGGTCTCTGACGCATAACCACGTGATTCGTTCGACGATACCGCGTCCTTCCCCTATCAGCGATCGTTCATTTCTTATTTTCCTTTTATTTTTCCCCCGAAGAAAAAAAAAAAAGAAACAAGACATGGAAACCCGGCCCGAGAGTTCTCCCAAATTTTCAAGGACAAAGACACCTACGAATAACAATTACGATCCGTATCTCGGCGCCGCGTTGCGTCAGCCGGGCGAAATTTAAAAAACAACAAAAATATTGTTTCACGAATTTTTATTCGTTTTTTTTTTGTTCATTATTTTTGACGAATTTTTGCTCGGGAACGCGCTCGCTCGGGGACGTTCCGGAACGCCGCTTGATTTTTGAGACTCGACGAGACTCGTTGCATAATGACGCGCTGCTGAGAAATCCGGTGCCGGGTGTGCAAGACCACGCGCGCGCGCGCGCGCATGCTGGCTCAGGCGCCCACGGGAAGTTCTCTCCGAGACAAGTACATACGTCTCCGCGAAAGCCTTCCACGACCTCTTTATTCCCTCTCTCGCTTCTTGACCCCAGGCTCGTCCTGGAAATTTCGAATTTTTTGGCGAATTCGAAAAAAAAAATGGAGCACGAGGAATATTTTAAACGGCATTTCCAAATCGTACACGTTTCTTTGTTCGAATTCACGCGTTTCGACCAATATTTTTGTTTTATTCGCCGGTTGGTCAAATCATTCGTCACAAGAGAAAAACATTTTTCATCTCGAACGTAAATCTAACGTTTAAAAAAAAAGGACATACTTTGAAAAACGAATTTTTCATTCTTTATTCGACGCGAGGCACAAAACTACGAGCTCTTTGTTCGACGAGACACTTATCGAGACGTTTTTTGTCCGATTGACTTGTTCGCACGTAATTTTCGTTGATAAAAATTACATTGAAAAAAAAAACTATCAATTTCAACTACATTCAACTTAAAAAAAAGTCAAAATAAAATTTTTTCGAAAACCTCGCAGAATAAAAACCAAATTTTCGAAAGTCGGTGAATTCCGGCATAAAAAAAGAAAGAAAGAGATTATGAAAATTCCGAAAAAATGTGTGGAAATTTGGAGAATTCGAAAAGTGTCGCGTCGCTTTGGATCTTATCGTCGTCTGTTCAACATCTCTCTCCGTCGAACGCTGCCCGTAATTTTTTTCCTCCGTCCGACACAAACGTAAGCTCGATCCCGCTCGCACTCACTGGCGCTCCAATTCGTTCGTCGTTTTTATCCCCACCCGTAGGGCCGCCGGTGGCGACTGCAGCGCCGCGCTCTTCCCCCGTTCGCAGTTGCGGCGACGAGATCGTGAGAGGCTCCGAGCGGTGGAAGCGAGAAGCGAGCGCGACGAAGAGCGAGAGAGAGAGAGAGAGAGACGGACGACCACCTTAGCGGTGACTCTCCCGGTCGGTCGCGTCACGCTTTAGTCGTTCAGCAAGCACGATTCGCGAATAATCGAAGAGTACGAGATGCAAGCACAACGGACAAAAAGCGACGCCGAGTTGCCCGAAAAGACGCCGTACAATAACGCATTTTTTCTTCCTTTCTACCGACACGAATTCTCGCATTCGGACGCAAACGCGCGTATACGTTAGGGACGTGTAGCGAGAGGCAGGCAGGCGGGCGCGCGCGCGCGCGTGCACGTCAATGTATATATAAAACACCGGTCGAAAGTACACGAAACAGACGAGGATGCTATGCCGCTTGGACTGTACTCGGAGAGGAGAGAAAAAAAAAAGAAAACCTAGACGTACACGGACGAAATTTTTCTTGCAGGAACTACGGAGAGAGAGAGACAGAGAGAGAGAGGGGGGAGAGAGAGAGAGAGAGAGGAAAGTAGGCGCGGGTCCCTTTTTGCCCGAGCGAAAGGTGAAAATAACTCACGCTCACCTATTTTCGTCGCGATATTATTTCTTTTAATCCCGCTTTTCGTTCCGCGGAAAGCACGTTGACAAATCGATGACGCTCTCCTTTTCGCCCCGCTGGCCTCGCTCGATCCTTTGTGCAAGAGGGAGAGAGAGAGATGAGAATTTTCGTCCAAGATTACGTATTGCAGGATGTATAATTGTATATCCGTCACACCCAGGTCTTTGCACGAAAAAACACGCGCTCTCTGAGCCGCGCACCGCTACTGCACGATACGGAAAGCTTTCGGGAGAGAGAGAGAGAAAAAATAGAGATCCTCCGAACGATGCGGAGAGCGGCGAAGCCCGAATCGAGCGAACAACAAAAACTTCTCTTCTTTTTTTCTCTCTACAATATCACTTTATCGCGCACCAGAGACACTCTTACACGCCCCGGATAATGCACTCATCACTTTTTCCACATATGTAGACGCGCGTGTGCGCATCCTACGTGTGAACACGATACGGGCGTGCGTATATTTCCGATTCTTCACTTTCCGATCGCGACGCTTCGTCCGCGTACACAGAGAGGAGAAAGAGAATAAACCCGCGAGAGCCGAAGCTTCCCCGACGCAGTCCTGTATTACACTGGCCCGCGCCGCCGCCTCCTCCGCGCTCCTTGATTTTTCCCCTCCTCACGCTCTCTTCATGATTTCGTTTTTCTCTCCCTCCACCGCTCGCTCGCTCTCTCGCTCGCACTTTCGCCGATAGTTGGCGCTCTCGCTCGCTCGAGGCGGTTACGAACGGCTCTTCTCTCTCTCTCCCCTCCTCCTCCTCGCGCTCCTTCTTTTTTTACCTCGCTCCTTCTCCGTCACTCTCGCTCGCAGCTTCGGTCTACGCAGGCTTTTTTTTCCTTCCGTTTGGCCGCGCGCACACACTCGGTATCCCGAATAGGGCGAAAGAACGTGGGTCACCACACGCGCACAATCTCGTTCACGCTTTTCTTCTTTTTTTTTCTTCTTCTTCCTCGGTATCCGTTGGGCACTAATCTTTAGACTCGTTTCATCGGTTTTGCGCCATACCGCCGCGGCTAGCCTCTTCGATATCGCGGTGCACGCATCGTGTGTTTATCCTTACGTTTTTTTTCTTCGCCTATGATCGGGGACGACGGAGAGGGGACGCAGGAAATGAGAACGGCGAAATGACTTTTTTTTTCCGCGTATTATGTAGGCAGGCAACGCCGTGCACACTTGAGAGGATTCCCGAGTAACGCGCGAGCTAACGATGAAGAAAGAGGAAACGCGGAAGGGGCGACGTCACGCGTTATTTCGCAACGGGGCGCGTCTCTCGTCGGCGAGAAAAACTAGCGAAGAACGCGCGTTCTCGAGGCTATTTTATCAATAAATATATCGTTGGCACTTTTGTCTCTCTTATTGCGCGATTAGCTGCGGAAATTCTTTCGATCAGCTTTGCCCGTGGCTCGGCACGAGTCTGAACGCGCGAGGAGGCGAAGTGACCAATGAGCGCCCGGCTACGACAGTCCAGATGTCGTTTCAGCGAAACTCATGGCCAATCGGCTCACGGGATTCAATGGACGCTCGTGCTGCCGCGTTTACAATTCTTCGCGATTTTAGGGAAAAGGAAACTGCCGTATCGACGAATGAGTTGCGAAAAATTGCCGCCCCCGGGACGGTGTCGCTAACGAACGGCGTTTGCCAACAACGCATTCTCCGTTTCCCGCCACTTTTGATAACTGCGCTTCTATTTTTTATCCAACTCCTCCCACTACTGCGACGAAAATGTCGCGCTCTATCGATTGCTCCGCTTTTCCAAGCGTCACGCGATACGCGAAGCCACTCCCAACTTCAACATTTCGGAAAATAAATTCATTTTTTATGCGTTTATCAACAAAATAATGACAATTGTTTGCAAAAAAATCGATACACGAATTTTTGAACGCAACAAAAATCTATTTCGCAATGAACAATTTTTTAAAGGGAGCGTTTACCTTTGATTTGTCTTCACCGTCGGAGAAATTGAAAATTCGCATCGAGCGAGATACTTTGTTTGCCGGAAAAGATTCACAGGTTTCCCGAATTCAATTCAAGCACAGAGAGCAACTGTACGTGAACAATTCAATGTAAAGAAAAAGTTACGCCAGATCTTGTAATTTTATAGCATACTGTTCCGTTGGCATATTCTTCGGTTTCGCAAAAAGATTTAAATTGGCCGAGAGGGCGTCACCTCTCGAGGCTTCGCCGCGTGTAAGGCAAGTTCCACTTGTCGCCCGCGAAGCCTCGGTCCTATCCTTATTACACTGATTTTGGGTCTTTGCGAACGTTTTGGACGATAAGTGGAACGGGCCTGTAATTCGCTCAGCGAACACTCGACGCTCGCGCTCCAGGTTCCACCACTCCACCAAATATTCGTCAATACTTCCACGATATCTCGCAGCTGTCATAACTCGAATGTTTACAATTTCGACGAAACTTTTCTCAGCGAAGCGCTCTTCTACGAATAATAGTTTTTTAAAAATGTCAAGACTACTCGAGAGTCTGTGAAACAGATTTTCAGATCGTGCTCGTAATCGTGGCCATGGAAATTGCGAAATCGCTCTTCAATGTTCGTGATCACGAAGGTTATGTTGGCAAAGAGGATCACAATGTAAGCTTAGACATGCACCAAATTTTTAAAGTAGTTCGGCTGTTTGAACAAGAACGGTGAATATTCACTAATTTTTGCGGTTGATGATAGTTCAAAGTCTCCTGATTATAATAAGCACATTTTTGAGGTCTCTTGCTAGGCAAAATATTGAATTATTTCATTCAAAAATTTTGATTTTTAACACAGTACCTTATGGAAGAATTCGCAATAATGTAAATAAACTATAAAAAAACTATTCGGTGATTGAATTTCAGAAAAGTTTCCATCATAAAGAAAATTTATCACAGATTCTGTTTATTTTGAGAAAACATTACCTTAGGGCATTTTTAAAAAAGAAAACGATGAGAGTACGGTGAATATTCACCAATTTTTGCGGTTGATGATAGTTCAAAGTCGCCTCATTGTAATAAGCACGTTTTCGCAGCCTGTTGCGAGGCAAAATGTTGAATTATTTCATTCAATGATTTTGATTTTTAACACAGTACCTTATGGAAGAACTCGCAATAATGTAAACTGTAAAAAAAGTAATCGGTGATGGAGCTTCAGAAAAGTTTCCATTGTAAAGAAAATTAATCACAGATTCTGCTTATTTTGAGAAAACATTAGCTTATGGCGCTTTTAAAAAAGAAAACAATGAGAGTACAGTGAATATTCACCAATTTTTGCGATTGATGATAGTTCAAAGTCTCCTGATTATAAAAAGCACATTTTTGGGGCCTCTTGTAGGGCAAAATATTGAATTATTTCATTCAAAATTTTTGATTTTTAACACAGTACCTTATGGAAGAATTCGCAATAATGTAAAAACTGTAAAAAAACTACATAATCGGTGATTGAACTTCAGGAAAGTTTCCATCGTAAAGAAAATTTATCACAGATTATGTTTATTTCAAGAAAACATTACCTTACGGTGCTTTTAAAAAAGAAAACATAAAAAAACTTTTATTTTTGATGTTAATGTAGGTAACAGTTGATTGAATTTTTAAAGCATTTAAATATATTCGCGTGATAAAAATATTTTCAATGCAAGTGTTTATTAATTCTATTAATAATTTAGACTTAAATTTAATCAATATAAATTAGTTGGCAACTTGACTACTCAAATGACAGCCGAACTACTTTAATCCGTTAAAAACTTTATTAAGACAATTTTCATTCAATTTTTTGACGATCTGAAAAAAAAACACAGAAAAAGTTGCAAACATTTGGGTCGGAAGATGAATTCGACATTGAAGGAGCAAGTCTGTGCGAAGATCACATATCGCCAGCACCCGGTGGTCCATTCTCAGCTCTCACGCCTTCCATGTGGCCACAGGATATTCTTGTGAAGCTCAATCAACCTGACGATCCTAACTCGCAACCGGAATACAGGTATCACAACTTGATCTAGCTGATGATCTGCTTGTTATTTTATAAAATTATTGCGTACAATTTCACCTACTTTTCTTTTCGAAAAAAACAGATTCGACGAATTTGGTTTCCGAGTCGAAGAGGAAGATGGACCTGAGCAGAGTTCAAAGAAATTACTGGGAGTTCCGTTCGTCGAAGACCCTCAGCATAGATTGCAATGGGTCGCGCTTATGGAATTCAGTAATAAAGAGGTTGCTGACTCTCCCAGGCAAACGGGTGATCATCGTTTGCCCAAAACGGACAAATTGCGTGAGATGGTCCGTCGAGGAATACCGCACTCGCTTCGGCCACGGATTTGGATGCGAATGTCAGGTAAAGCAGACGTTCAAAAACGTATAATTATCTTCCATTTCGAACACTTGATTTTAAGTGAAAAATTACATAAAATTTTACATCCCATATTGTACAAAAAAGCACAAAATTTCAATTTTAATTAAAGGCATTTATAAAATTATTCAGGTGCTGAACAGAAAAGGCAATCCTCGGAAATGTCGTACAAGGACATCGTGAAGGCCTCCAGCATCGACACCCTGATGACGAGTAAACAAATCGAGAAAGATCTGTTGAGAACGATGCCAGCAAATGCCTGCTTCAGTCATCTTCACAGCACCGGAATTCCACGATTGAGGCGAGTGATGCGAGGACTCGCTTGGCTCTATCCGGACATCGGTTATTGTCAAGGTACGGGAACGATGGCAGCGTCGCTGCTTCTTCTCCTTGAGGAGGAAGAAGCTTTCTGGATGATGGCGACTATTATCGAAGACTTGCTGCCTGCTTCGTATTATTCATCGACTCTGTTAGGTGAATATTGATAAATTTTTGTTATGGAGTATTTGATCATTTTATTCGATAAAAATTCTTATACTCGATAAAACGAATTTTTTAGGGATTCAAGCTGATCAGCGTGTTTTGAGAACATTAATAGCAAATTATTTACCCGACATTGATCACGTACTCGTGCAACATGACATCGAATTGAGTCTTATATCACTCCACTGGTTTCTCACTCTGTTTGCCTCGGTCGTGCACATGAAGATACTTTTAAGAATCTGGGACCTATTCTTGTTCGATGGCTCGATCGTTTTGTTTCAGGTTACTCTTGGAATGTTGAAAATTAGGGGTAAGTAATTTTTTTTTCTTATATTTTTTAAAGATATTTATGTTTTTATGCAATACAATCATTTAAGGTAGTTCTGTCAAAAATCATTCTCTTAGGATTTTGTTAAAAATTTACAAAAACCTTCTTTGATACAACGTGCAATTGTATATTAAATTTTAAGAGGTTTTACTACGCAGTACTCGAGATATTTATTGTCAAAAATCACTATTTTCTGCAGTCTCCCATAAGAGCACGTGTTAAATATTGCAATTTTCAACTCTAAATATCTTGATTTCTGAGTAGTGGAACTTGTTGAAATTTTTTACAGCTCTTTATTGTACTTCAAAGAAGCTTCCTTTAGATTTTAAAAAATATCCTAAGATTACGATTTTTTAAATTTTCATACATACGTAACAAGTACAGGTGACCTTGGATGACCTTGAATTTTGAGTATGTTGTTT
>JAPYYW010001341.1:0-30652 GCA_030522545.1 Cremastinae sp. A BG-2022a | reverse complement strand
ATCTAAATAACTACATGGTTGAGCCTTTTTAAATTTAGCAAACACGTTAACACAATGCTAACGAAGATCTGTGCAATTTTTGAATAAATTCTGTCTCAAAAAATGTCAACTAATGATTTTACATCAAGTTAACACATAAGGAGAAACTTTTGAATAGACTGTACTACCTTAAGTAGGTAGGTAGTACTACCTTAAGGTAGTATAACCGCAAAACCGTGTTGAGACAGATTTTCTTAAAAATTAGCACATGTCTTCTTTAATGTCATATGAAAACATGTGTCAAATTTGACAAAGCTTCACCATCTATAGAAATCGAGATATAATACATTTGAAAGTCGTTGCTTTTTCGAATCTCCCATAAGAGTCCATGTTAAAAGTAGCAATTTTTAAAAACTAATATCTAAATAACTACATGGTGATGCCTTTTTAAATTTTGCAAACACGTTAACACAATGCTAACGAAGATCTGTGCTATTTTTGAATAAATTCTGTCTCAAAAAATGTCAACTGATGATTTTACATCAAGTTAATACACGAGGACAAACTTTTGAATAGACTGTCTCGGTTGTACTACCTTAAGCGTAAATAAATTGACGAAGATCTATATAAGAAATGGTGGGCAATGCTCGTCGATTTGTCGCGTCGCAACCTGTTGCCTATTTGGTCGCGCGTCGAGCGCGATTGACGGAATTTCGTTCGATTCGAGTCGCTGGGTGTCCGATTGTTCAGTTATTGCTGAGTAGAATCGGAAATGAATTTATTCCAGAGAAGAAAAGAAAAAAAAACGTGAATCGGTGAAGAGGGTCGAGAAAGAGAGAGAAAAAGGCGCAACGCTGTCTGGGCCAGGGGCGAAGGCCAGGTAAGGACCCGGATGAGCCGCGCGGGGGGAGAAAACTCGACCGGGGTGGCCAGGTGTTGCCGGTCCGGAGCTCGCCAACGATGAGGCCGGACGATGTATAAATTACCCCTCGTCTTGTATGCGCTTCCAGGAAACACGACCGAATAATTTACGACCGAATTAATCGTAATATCGCGCGACCCGCGTTCTTCGCACCCCTCCTCGTGAAAATGCTCCGATTTTCGCCAAGGTGGAAAATTCATTTTTTCTGCACGAAAATTCAGAATTTTATTGAGGACGTATGAGCGATATTTTTTAAATTACGAGAATTGTATTAATTTTTTATAGTTTGTTCTTAACGCGTATGAAAAAATATTGGGCCAAATTTGAAATCGTTTTACTGGATGGTTTAAGAATTAACAAACTCTAAAGTTGTTGAGATTTAAGGTAATTCTATCGTTTTATCGTTTTCTTAAGAATTCATTGAAAATTTAAAAAATTTAACAAAGTTAATAAATAAAATAAATAATTCGATCTGCGATACACGAATTTTCTTCAGTCATTATTTATTTTCATTCAATTGCATTCAATTTTATTCAATCGATAATTTATTGACTTCTTCTAAATAACTTTCTAAATCTTCTAAATATTCTTCTAAATAATTTAAAATATAAGAATAATTCTTTTTAGCTATATATTTATATTTTAAAAAAAAACAGGTTTTTCAGTTCTCGTCCATTTTTCACGTGAAGGAAATATGTCATCCTCGTGCCTTTATGCACGAGGAAAAAAAATTATTCAAAATGAGGGAGAAGCATACGAAAATTCGGACACCTGCGAATCTTTATACCTGGCGGAAAATGATTTGGGTTAACAGCGGGCATCGGGCGAGTCGTTCCTTTCGACAGGTGGATTTACGGGACGAAAAAGGGGGGGGGGAAGAAAGAGAGAGAGAAAGAGGATGGAAAACCAGGGGTTTTTCGAAAAATTTTCCAGACCCCTTGTCGGCAGGATTTCGCGATTCGGCAGGCCCGCTGAGCTCACCAAGCGGCAACGACTCGCGCTCGAGCGTCCCCCGCCGAAAAATCCATCCGGCGAAATAACGTCCACCGACGAAAAATATCGCGTTGAATCTCACCGAGACGAAATCTCCCCTCGCTTCCCTTTCACGTCTCAAACTTTAATAGGCTTTCCAGAAAATATTCTCTTCTTACGAAAATCTCGTTACGATTCAACTCTAGAAAAAAAAAAAAATTCACCGTATACGAGAATATCCTTAATATTTATTCTCATTTTTAACGGTATTTTAGCTAAATTGTTTTTCAGAAATATCTTTTAGGAAACTTTTTTTACTGTAAATTGGAATTTTCGAAAATTCGACTTCAATTTATACTGAAAAACGAGTCACTTATTTGAATTAAAAAACAATTTAATTTCATTATTTTTAAGAACATTTTTAAAAATGAAACTCTTTAAATTTAAATTCATAGGGAAAAAAATAAGGATTAAAATATACTTTGAAGAAAGTGCTTTTATGAAAAACAGCTTCAAAAATATTATTAATTTGGATGAAAATCATCATTAATCTTTTTTAAGACTCAGATAATGTATACATTTTTTAATAAAAAAAATTTCTAAAAAAATTCTCATACGAAAAATTCTTGCTAACTAGGGCTGGTTTCGCAAAACGAGTTCGCGCGTTATTTTTTTTTCTTTTTTGGATAACGAGACCGTGGCCGGAGCCTCGTGGGAATTCTCGCTCTCGCGAGAGAGTTAATGAGCCTAATCCTGGTGAGATTAGGCCGCGGGGCCACCTGTGCCGGCAAAACGCTCGCGCCGGACTTCTCCCCAGAGCCGACGAATATTTTCTCGCGACGGAGGACAAAGGGATCGAAGATAACGAGCCTCTGACACCCCGCCGCGAGAAATCGTTAGAATTTATTCCTTTTATATATATTCCACTTTATATGTTTACATCAGAAAAAAATGCCTTTTTTCCTCCAATTTTTTACACTACAAGTACATTATTTTTGCATTAATAAAAAAATATCAAGCTTCGAAAAATATAAAAAAGTTTAGTACAGCAAACAAATGTTGATAAATAAAAATAAAGAATATTTATCGACGAAATTTTTAACGCTTTTACATTATAATTACATTTTACTATTAATAAAAAATAACGAATTTTGAAAAATTTAAGAATATAGTGTAGCAAAAAATCTTGATAAATAAAAATAAAGAATATATCTCGACGAAATTTTTAACGTTTTTACATAATATGTAATTACATTTTTCCATTAATAAAAAATTACAAATTTTGAAAAATTTAAGAATGTAGTGTAGCAAAAAATCTTGATGAATAAAAATAAAGAAATATATTTCGACGAAATTTTTAACGCTTTTACATAATAATTACAATTTACCATTAATAAAAAATAACGAATTTTGAAAAATTTAAGAATGTAGTGTAGCAAAAAATGTCGATAAATAAAAATAAAGAAACATATCTCGACAAAATTTTTAACGTTTTTACATAATAATTACAATTTGCCATTAATAAAAAATAACAAATTTTGAAAAATTTAAGATTGCAGTGTAGCAAAAAGTCTTGATGAATAAAAATAAAGAAATATATCTCGACGAAATTTTTTTACATAATAATTACATTTTGCCATTAATAAAAAATAACAAATTTTGTGAAACATAAGAATGTGTGTAGTGTAGTAAAAAATGTTGATAAATAAAAACAAAGATGATATATTTATCGGTGAAATTTGAAGCGTCGATCGGCGAATAATTTTGGGGAATTCCTCGCGCTCCATCGACTCCGGGTATCTCGTACGTTTTACGAGAGCCATTATTATTCGCCGGTAGGACGTTCCGCGGGGCTTGTCCTGGAGAGGACGCGCGCGTATCGCTATGCAAACCGTGTTTCCGGGTAGCCGAGCCATGAATGAAATTCCTCGGGCCTTGTGCTCCACCCGCGGGGAGAAATATTTCCATTGAGCGCGAGCTGGGGGGCTCGTGGGGCGCCCAAGAAACGAGCCTGCCCGCGTGTGTGCCTGCACTCTGTCCTTCCAAATAAAAAATGAGGCAGTTTTATACACGCGAAGGGAGAGAAATTTGTTCGAAATCGACGAAAAATTTCGTATGGAAAAATTCGAAAAAAATTCAAGTGGTCTCTCGACTGCGACTTTTTCTTTTCCAAATGCACTTTTTTTCAAATAATTAAATCATTATACCTCTTTCTGCATAACGTTTATTGCCGAGTTTTTTGCACAAATTAATTGAAAAACGACTTTAGGAAAAAATGGCAGAGATGTTTAGCAATAACTTCTTTTTTTAGAGAACATTTTCTTTTTCTGAAACAAAATATTTATTTTTTTAAAAATTCTAGAAAAAACTATCTCTCGAATCGTTTTTTCTACTTTTAAAAAGTTTTTCGCATGCACATAAAAATTAATCGATATATACACGCTGTCAAATAACTTTTTTTTATTGAAATAATTTTTTTATAAAATGCATATTTTTAAAAATATTTTAGAAAAAAATGTTTACTTACTATTTAAAAAACATTAATATTTCCATTACGAATAAAAATCTCAATCCGAACGTTGGAAACACTCTTCTAACCCCATACAATTTTTACTACTCAAAGCCAAACTATTTTATTGTTCTTTCATTTAAAACAATCTTACACTCAACTGTGAGGTTATCGTCGCGAAATAATTGCCTTTTATTGTACCTGAAAATTGAGTGTTTTAAAACTCGAAGAGCTCAACGTGAAATATAAAATTTGAATTTTTTCTAAAATGTATATATGTTTTTAAAATAACCTAAAAAAATAATTGCTTACTTAAAAAAAAACATTAATATTTCCATTGTAAGAATAATGAAACGAAATTAAACGAAATAAAGAATAAATAAAAAACCCACACGACTGTGGGGTTATCGTCGCAAAATAATTATCTTATTATACCTGAAAATTGAGTGTTTGAAAACTCGAAGAGCTCACGTGAAAAATAAAATTTGAATTTTTTCTAAAATACATATATTTAAAAAATATCAACAAAAATATTAATATTTCCATTAAGAATAATAAAACAAAATGAAACGAAATTAAGAATTAATTTTAAAAAACCCATGCACGACTGTGGGGTTATCCTCGCAACATAATTACCTTATTGTACCTGAAAATTGAGTGTTTGAAAACTCGAAGAGCTCATGTGAAAAATAAAATTTGAATTTTTCCTAAAATGCATATATTTTTCAAACATTCTAAAAAAAAGTTTACTTACTGTTTAAAAAATATCAACATTTCCATTAAGAATAATAAAACAAAATGAAACGAAATTAAGAATTAATTTAAAAAAAACCCATGCACAACTGTGGGGTTGTCGTCGCAAAATAATTACCTTGTGCCTGATAATTAAGTGTTTGAAAACTCGAAGAGCTCACGTGAAAAATTTCTCAGTGTAACAAAAAAAATAAAAAAAATAAAAAAACAGAGAGTGAGAGAAAAAAAAGTGAATCCTTCTCTCGCTCTACATACTTCCAGGTCGCGTTTTCTCGGAGTTCTCGTAACATATTTTCCTCTCGCTTATTTCACGAGAGAGAGAGAGAGAGAGGCCACGTTCTTTCATTCTCGGGGACGCAGTGGTGTATTTTCTGCCATCTCGTTTTTCGTTTCCACCTGGGAAAAGAAATGGGACGAGAATAAGGGACGAATGGACCACCGCGGGGTATCGGACACCCGCTCGCGCGTAGCTCGCCCTTTTTTCGAGGAAAAATGAGCTCGTTCGCCGATCGTGCTCCGCGCGTATCTCAGAGCCGGTGAGAAACCGGACGGAATAAGGTAGCCCTTGGAAAAGGGACCGAAAAGTGACGATGAGTGGGTGGCGCGTTCCTCTTCGCTCTTCATTTTTTATAATATCCAGACGTCTTTTTTTACACCTCTCTTATACGAAGAAGGTGTGTGTTTCTTTGTGATAGACTGTTGACTGTGTCTTTCAAAAACTGTTTTTTTGGTATATCACTCATTTGGTGTGTACTGAAAATCATTTTTATCCTCTTTTATACATTTATTTTTAGACAATATTTTTTTTAAAGATATTTCTTAGGAGATATATTTTTTAAATATTTTATTTTAGGGGATTTCATTCATTTGGTTTATACTGAAAGTCATTTATGGTGTTATACATTTTTTTAGCAAATTTTTTTTGAAAGATAGTTTTTAGAAGACATTTAGAATATATATTTATTAAGTATTCTTCTAGAGAATTTCACTCATTTGGTGTATACTGACAATCGTTTATGCTATTATATTTTTTAAAAGATATTTCTTAGAAGATATTTTGTTAAATATTCTTTTAGAAAATTTTTTAATTTTTTTTAGAAGATATTTTTTAGAAAATACTTTGTGAAAAATATTTTTTAGATAATATATATATATTAAAAAATATTTATTAGAAAATATTTTTAAGGTAGTTCTATCGGTATTGTCAAATCAAAGAGTTTTCATCTCAATTTATCTCCATACACTATGTCGTTTTTGAGCTTAAGTTTATTAAGAAAAGTTTTGTTGCAAATTGTTTCGAGAACAATATACTCAAAATTCAAGATCTTCCAAAGTGACCTGTACTTGTTATGTTTGTATGAAAATTAGAAAAATCAAAATGTAAGGATTTTTTTAAATAACTAAAGGATACTTCTTTAATTTTCTTTAAAGAGCTATGCAAAATTTCAAAATGTTCCACTACCCAGAAGTCAAGATATTTAGAGATGAAAATCGCAATATTTAACACGTGCTCATATAGGAGAGTACAGAGAACAGTTATGATTTTTGACAATAATAAATATCTCGAGTTCTACGTAATGAAAATCACTTAAAATTTAATATATTGGGTCGGCCGGAAAGTCTTTTCAAATTCTTTGGTTCCTATACCAATAGAATAATTCTAGATTTTTCTAGAACTTATGCAGTACGCAGATAAATAGCGAGCTTGATTGTTCTTGAATACTGTTGTGCAGAAGAATATATTATAGATTAATTTGTAATGTGTTAATAAATATTGTATTTTAAAAAGTAGTTTCCTTTTTTGCAAAGACTTTCCAGCCAACCAAATACAATTGAACATTATATTAAAAAAGATTTTTGAAAAATTTCAATAAAATCTTAAGTAATCGATTTTTTGATAGAACAACTACCTAAAAAAATATTTTTAAAATATTGTTTTAGGAAACATTTTTTTCAAAATATAGAGAGTATATAGTTTTACAAGAGAGTATTTTTCAGAAATCACTTTTTTTCAATATTAAAAAAATATATTTTTTTTCGTATATTTTGTATGTATACTAACTATTACTATAATTAATTCATCTGTGATAATTTATGTAAAATAATTACGAGAAAAGTCCTCAGTTCCATAAATAAATTTTAAAAAAATAACGTTTTTTCCAAAATAAACAATTCCTCAGTAATAATTCAAATGAAAAATAATGACAATTATTTTCAAGTCTAAAGAAGATAATTTCTTTTCTTTGGAATACTCTTCTGTTTAGAGACTTTTCAGCGATTTTGCTTCTTTGCGGGTGCATGAAAGAATCCCAATGAGAAGCGGAGAGCTCGTTTTCACGCGCGCGCGGTTGTTCTCGGAAAAATATAAGGACGTAGGGCGGGAGGGAGAGAGTAATCGCCGGTTTTTCGGTCAAACGGTAGTTTTTCCGAGATTCGGCGGGGTTGACGACGGGCGGGTAGCTGGCTCGCTCGATTTTCGAGGTAACGGAAGGCAAGAATAAGGGGGGGAGGGTCTATCGGGGCCCCGATTCCGTTCCTTAAGTATATATATACATGGCCGGGCGCGCGCTTTTTCCATTCATGCGTTTTTTTTTTCACCCCCGCGTCGAGGGACATCGGAATGTCGTAAATCCCTTCGCGCGGCGCTTTTAGCAGCAACTCGAGAAGAAGAGAGAGAGAGAGAGAGAGAGAGAGAGAGAGAGAGAGAGAAAGAAGAAGAAGGAGGGAAAAAGAGTGAGAGAGAAAAATCTGAATCGTGGGAGGAATCGTACCTTTTTCTTCTCTCCCCTCCCCCGCCCGTGAATATTTCGAGAGCGGTCCCAGGCAGTCTCGTTTTTTCGGGTATCGAATCACTCGGGGCGAGCTCTCGGTTTCTTCATCCCTCCATGCACCTTTTTCGCTCTTTTTCTTCCTCCGCGTACCTGTTTTCATTTATTTTTTTCATTTTTTTTTTGTTCTTTCGGAGCTACCGAACTGCGCGCCGGTTCCAGAGGGGTAGAGGCATCGCTCCTGCGATCTCGGAACTATGAGATCAGGCCCCGAGGATCGCGATCACGACAGGGTGATCTCCATTTTTCCCCTTTCCTTTCTCTTATTTCTCTCTTCTTATTTTTGCTCTTTCTCGCTCTTACTTTTCTTTTTCTCTTTCTATCTCCATTTTTTTTCTCTCTCTATATTTACCTCTATGTCTCTCTCTTGCTTCTCTTTTTCTCTTTCTATTCTTTTGTCTTTGTCTATTTATCTCTATTATTTCTCTTTTTCTCTTTCATTTTCTATTTATTTGTCTCTGTCTATTTATCTCCACTTCTTTCTTTTAAAATTTGTAAAAATAACATCATTGTATACCGTTTATCTAACTTTGTAATTTGCTGTCTCTTTTGGCCCATGGTACTCACCAGGGCATAAATAAAACATCTATCTATCTATCTTTCTTCTCTCCTTTTCTCTTCTCTCTATTTACCTCTTTTTCTCTCTCTTGCTTCTCTTTCTCTCTTTCTATTCTTTTGTCTTTGTCTATTTATCTCTATTTTATTTCTCTTTTATTTGTCTCTGTCTATTTATCTCCATTTCTCTCTTTTAAAATTTGTAAAAATAGCATAATTGTATACCGTTTATGTAACTTTGTAACTTGCTGTCTCTTTTGGCCCATAGTATACTCACCAGGGCATAAATAAAATATCTATCTATCTTTCTTCTCTCTCTCTCTCTCTCTCTCTCTCTCTCTCTCTATTTACCTCTATTTCTCTCTTTTTCTCTTTCTATTTCTTTTTATTTGTCTCTGTCTATTTATTTCCATTTCTCTCTTTTAAAATTTGTAAAAATAGCATAATTGTATATACCGATTATCTAACTTTGTAATTTGCTGTCTCTTTTGCCCCATGATACTCACCAGGGCATAAATAAAATATCTATCTATCTTTCTTCTCTCTCTTCTCTCTCTCTCTCTCTCTCTCTCTCTTCTCCTTCAGTATAATTTTTTTTCTTCTCTTTCTCTCTCTGATGCTCTCTCTCTCTCTCTGTTTCGCCGTTTCCTCCCCTCCCGAATAATCGAGAGCCAGATAGGGATGCAACGAGCGCTTGGGCATACAAAGGGCCGGAGAGACGAGAGAAAAGAAAAAAAAAGAAGGACGAGAGAGAAGTGTATGAAATAAGGAGCAGCGCCGAGTAGGCTGAGAACGCGAGACGCATCGGCGCGGGCTCTCTCTCTGCTCTGCCCTCGAGAACACGCACCGTCGAGGGAGGCTCCGCCGGTTTCGGGTTTCAGCGCGCCCGAGAGCTTTCGTGCCCTTTTCTTCCCTCATCGAGCTCACCTCTTCTCCTCCTATATATATCGCGCGTTTTTATACTATATATATGTATATATATATATATATATATATATACACCATCGTATATACCAATCATCGTTTTCTATCCGCACCGCGCCTTATTTCTTTCAGACTCTTATTCTTACCTTCCGCACCGGACCCGAAGATATTCATTTCACTCCGGCCCTTCTCCCGGGACGACGATTTTTTCAAATATTTCCGGAGACCCCATTTCCAGAGATAATTCCCGCTGATAACGTTTTTTTTTTTAAAACGTCGTTCGTATCGCGTTTATTTATAAGGTAGTCCTTTACAAGTCATTTGCAACTAATTCACGTAATGTACAAATAGTAGAGATCATTATAAAGAATAGAAAGGAATAAGGAAATTTATGTATTGTCAAAAAAATTGAAATTTTTATTTACCAGTAATTTTGCAACATTAAAAATTAATTATCAACGGTTTGAGCAGTACTCGAGGCTACTAACCTCACCCTTTCAAAATGTCACGTATATACGTTGCTTTCCAAGTTAAAAAAAAGTAGGGTGGGTGGACCTAATCTCAGCCTGCACCAAATCTCGGCCACTCGACTATTATTTTAATAGTCAATAAAAAACAGATATTTTTTATCTCCTAAAATGTGTGTAGAATGTAACGTGCAGGAAAAACATAGACAAACATTAAAGAAAAATTTTGTTGGACTATAATGGTTTATTGGACTATATTGTTGATAACAAGATGTACACACTGATCGAATAAAATTCATAAAGAAAACTTGAAGATGCACAGAAAATATGAGTGCAATAAATTTGTATAGGCACGTTTAAATTCGGCGGTTGTATACGCGACACTTTCAATATATGGTAAAATACTATGATTTCCGTTAAATGTTCGAGCAAATATGCTCATGTTTAACAACGATTGTCTTAAAAAATAAGTCTATAACCCCACTTTTATTCAAAACGATAAGATTCGTAGAAATATACTTTATTTAAATTTCGTTTTTCGCAAAAATCTTACAATTCACGATATAAATAGATATAATATAGATATAAATAGATATAAATAGATATAAACGATATAAATAGATCTTCAATGTTGAAGTAGGCGTAAGTAAAAATTTTCGTATCATCATTTCGTATCATCATGCTTTAATCACGAAAATGAGCATTTTATAATAATTAATTTCTTGTAGTAGTCAAGTTGATGACCTACCCTGAAAGTTTGCAAGAAGCTTATCATTTATAAGTATTTTCATTTTTTCAAATAAATATGACGAATTGTTTAAATTGATAAGACTATACCTTGAGTTGTTTTGATATTTTAATTTAGCTTCACTTTTTATAGATAATTTTTTAGTGTTTTCTTGTTTAATTAAATTCAGTTTAGTTTAGTTTTTTTTTATTTAGTTTAATTTAGTTATTTTAAATTTAGTTTAATCTAGTTTTTTTAAATAATAGCTTAGTAATTCAATTGATTAAATTAATAACTAAAAAAAAAGATAATTTTTCATTATGTATTTACAACGTTTAGTAATATTTTTATAATATTTCAAACAGAATTTATAAAAGGAAATTTTATTGTTCTTAAAAAATGTTTATTATTTATTATATATTTAAAGTCCAAGATTTGTCCTTTTCTTATTTGTATATTTATTAAAAATACTCACGACATTTACTCATGATACAAAGAATTACACAAAGAATATAATGTACGCAATATTTATACAAGAATTGAATAACCTTACTATAAAATATTGTAAAAAAAAAGAACATTTCAACGTAAAATTTTAGAGAAAAAGAAAATGTGTGCCAAATTGTAAAAAACTATAAAAATAAGTCGTATCGGAGAGCGTAACCCCGAAAAATGAGCAAAAGAGTCGAATTAATGTCCGAATTAACAGAGAAATTTGAGCGAATCGAGGGGGGTGCGATCGATCAGAGGCCTTCTCTCGATCCGAAGCTTGATGGATGCGGGATTAAGCCAAGAATTCGTCCTACGCAGCTCGGAGAGAGCTTTTTTCGAAGCTTTGCGTGGCCGAAACGCGACCTCATTGACACGCTCGATGATTTATCACTTTCCAGCGACACGCTTTGCGTCATTACCGATCGATTTTCGTATATTTCATGACCATCAGAAAAAAAAGATGATTAAATAATATATGTTCCTGGCCAAGAGACAACTAACGATTTATTAAAGTATTTTTTAAGATCTTTTTTTTCTTGCATGATTCATTTTATTGTAGTTTTTCTTTTGTAGAAAGTATATACTACACTGAGAGAAAATAATGATAAATTTTACTATACAAAAGTGACAACTATACTAATTATTAAGGAGATAATTATATTATTTTTAGATTATATCCTAAATATACTTTATTTTACGATAAACGTATATTTAGTTACAAAATAATCAGCATAGTTGTCACTTTATGATAAAATCCGCTATCGTGATTTCTCTCAGTGTAATGTAAATTTGGTTTTTTAAGGTAATTTAAAAATTTTTTAAAGGGCAAAAATATTTCGTTCAGTTTTTGGCTATCGATTTTTTTAGTTAATTATAGAATCAATTTCATATACTTTTTAAGAACTAATCAAAATTAAACTATAACAAAAATAAAAATTACACTAATTATAATTAAAAAATAAGAATTAAATATAAAAATTAAAGCTCAAATTGAAATTAAAAACTAAACTATAAAAAATTAAGTTAAAAAAATACTAAAATTAAAAACCTAAAATCAAAAACTAAAAAGTAGAAATTACAGCCAAAAACAATGAGAGTTAAGTAAAATTTAAGAACGAAAGATTGACAACCAAGCTGCTAAAACAATTTTACTACAGTTTCATAAATTATTCAAAATTATTAAAACAGTACGAAAAAACTAATAATTCTCTAAATATTGTCAATCGTGAATAGAATTGACGATAGTAACAGGAACTCCGGAGTTCGCTGCGCAAAGGTCGCCGAAGGTCGTCGAAGGTCGCCAGAGGTCGTCGACAGATAAGTCCGAGGTCGCGGTGGATCCTCTTTTCCATTTTTCGACGTCGTCGCGACGTCCGGGGGTCTCGGAACGTCGCCGTTTCCTCGTTTCGGGCTCGTTGCTCTCCACGCAAAAAAAAACAACCCCCAAAAAATCTCCAATAAAAAAAAATTAAAAAGAAAAAACTCCAAAAAATACAACAACGGGGAGAAATATTTCGAAAAATTTGTTTTTCGAAAAAAAAAAAGCAAAAAGAATGGCACCGAGACGCGAAAAAGTGTCGCGGGGGCGTTAAACGCTCCCCGGAGGCTCTCTCGGAGAATCGAGGCGAGAGGAAGCGACGAGGAAAGTAGGAAAAATCGAGAAGCGCTCTCTCCTTTTCTCGGGGCGGGTGAATGGAAGATTGGAAGTCTTTCTGCGGTGACGGGCGAGTCCTTCCGGCGTCGGAGGAGCTCGCGATAGTCCTGGCTATTTCCGGTGACCGGCGTGACATCGCTATCGTCCCTGACCCCCCCCCCCCGCCCCACCCCTCCTCGCTCCTCGGGCCATTTTCCCACTAAGCGTCATCCCTCGGCTTTTTCACTTTTTTTTCTCCCTCTCGACGCCATTTCTAAATTTTTCTCTCTCTCACTTTTTTTCATCTCAAATTATAATCTTGTCGAATATAAAAATATATAGAATATACAAAAATTTATAAAATATATAAAAATATATAAAATTTTATCTTTCATCATGTTCTTTAAATTTAACTTTCTTTTATATTATGGTAATTTATTATATATACTATGTTAGTTTGTAGTTTTATTTTAAAATATTTTTATTATTATATTGTTTTTAATTTATATTTAGGGGGGGGGCAAAATAGGATACCTGAAATTTCCAATACCTAAAAATAGATGAACGCAACATGGGCCTCTAAAATTTTTAATGCGCAAAGTGTTTGGGGGTGAAAAGAACTCACTATACATTTTTAAAAACCTACAAATATTTTTTTCGAGCGAAATGGGCTTTTAAAATTTTTTGTCAAGTAGAAATGGTATTGAATAACAGAAAAATAACAAGAAAATTTGATTCAAGTTTCTAAAAGATCCGTTTTGCTCCAAATTTTTATCATTAACTGTTAGTGCATTTTTATACTAAATACATGACAAAAAAACTCAAAAATATGATACGAGTAAAAAAAATTTCATATTATAAAATTTTTTTGGGGGTTGGCCCATCTTGCCCCACATTTTTCGATTTTTTATTTACAGTCAACACAGCAAATTAATACCAAATATTTGACAAGGGACTAAGAATAAGTGAAACGAGTGAAAAAAAATTGAGGTTTCAAGTTTTTTTTTCAAGGAGCCCATTTTGCCCCCCCCCCTCCCTCCCCTATATTCTTCATTTATATATTTTAAGGAATTCATTCCATGATTTTTAAATAAATTTTACCTCCACGTTCAAATCCTTTCTTTTCAATTCTTCACTATACTTTTTTCACTCGGCATTTTACTCTGTCATTTTTTCGACCATTGTCCGCCATTTCTGACTTTTTCGAAAATATATGTATTTTTTTCTGAGCGCGCGGTTGATGGGAGAAAAAATCGAAATGAAGGGCTGAGACAAACGTTGGAATTTTTTTTCTCCCCCTCCCTCGCGGCTCTTTTGCTCGGTCTCGATTTTTTTTTTCGTCTTCCTCCGTACGCGTAATCGTGTAAACGCGGCACGAGAAAAGTAGAGCCGCGTACCCGGCGAGCATTGAGCTGTCAGTCACTGCCCGGCTTTCCCCGCTCCGAGGCGAAACATCTGCGTCCCCGGAGCTTCGATATCGCGCGTAGGGGAAAAAAAACGACGCGCGAGATTTTTCAAGGATGCGTTATTGCGCCATATTTTCAAAATATCGTTAAAATTTATATACGATTTTGGTGCATTTTTCATGAATCTGCATGTCTCAAAATTCTACGTCAAATTGCAGAATTATTATAGACGTACGGTTCGAAAGATATATTGAAAAGTTGAAAAGTTTTGTTCAATTTCAACCCCTTCTCGAACGTCTGTCGTTATTTTTTGGACTTTCAGAGCTCGAGGAGTTTGTTGACCCCTTTTATACTACACGAAAAATATATAGCAAATTTTTTTTCTGTATATATTAGACTATTATATACAAAGACAATCATTTTTTCATGCTGATTGTTGTTCTATAAAATAACACTATTTTTTGTACTTCAAAATGACAATAATATCGATTATTGTGCTTTAAAAAACAATTATATGCTGGTTTTACTCTATAAAGTGATAAATATATACTAAATATTGTATTATATGTAACAACTATGCATGATTATTGCACTACACCAAAAAAAAACAATATCAACATCCTTTCTTTAAATATTTAAATATTAAAAAAATTTAATATTAAATATTTAAATAAATTTTAATATTTTTAAAAATATATAAACATTTTTTGTGTATATTCTCTCGTCTTTTCAAACTTTATTTCATTATAATTTACATTCCACTTTCCATTTTAACATAGAACGTATATATAGTAAAATTAAAAAAAAAACATATTCTCCTAAAAAAACAAATTCTCCTAAAGAATGTCAACAAAATAAATTTACGATCGAACGCTTAAACGAAGAGGGAAAGACAAAGAAGAAGAATTGATAAAATGGAGGAAGATAAAAAAAACACACACACACAACGAGGGGGGGGAAAAACTTTCTCTTCGTTTTTTCTCGTTTTTCCGCGTTGTTTCCGAAGCGCGGTGGAGAACTCGAGAGCGCGGAGAGTTAGCGAAATGAAAGCCCGGGATATCGCCTCTCTGGACCGCAACTTTATTCGATACGGCCTCCTTTTCCACCAGAACAATGATATCCTTATTTCGCAAACGTTTTACGACTACGGCGCGTCACCTTCTTTTCACATACGGACTCGTTGGATACACTTTACGATATTTCGCGACAAAAAAAAGAGAGAACGAGAGAGAGAGATGGAGAGAAAAGAGAGAGAAGGAAGAAAAATAAAGAGAGGCAAAATGGAAGAAGAGAGAGAGAGAGAAAACGCGTTTTCTGGAGTCTCGTCGCGACCTCGCTGATAATATTTGCGCTACGTGCACGAGACTTTGCGATTTAGCATGCCCCGTGAATCTCAATGACGACTCGGCTCCCGTGGATTTCGCTAAGAGATCATGCGAGAGAGCATATACGCTCGCGTGAAATAGAGAGAAATTTATTTATTTATTTTTTTTTCATCCATTCACTAATAGAATGGATGATGAAAAATTAATAAAGAAAAGAATAATAAAGAATTTTTTTTGTCATCCATTCATTAATAGAATGGATTAATTAATAAATAAATTCATTTGCCTTAGAGTTTTTTGAAAGATTATTTACAGTGATTAAAAAATTAATGTAAACTAATTAATTTCAATTTCTAAAATCTTCATTTTAGACATTTCTAATATAGAATTTCTAATACAGAATTTCTAATGTAGAAATTTCTAAAAGCTTGATTTTAGGAATATAGAAGATTAATTTAAATTTATTTCTCCGGTGAATAACATATTTATCCGAAGGAAGAAATCGAATTAAAATTTAAGGATGTGTATATGAGCGATATTATTTAAAATATGAAAATTGTATAATCTTTTGGTATTTCATTCTTAATCTTATGAAAAAACTTCTTGCCAAATTTGAAATTATTTTAGTGAATGATTTAAGAGTTATGAAGCTCCAAAGTTGCTATGATTTAACATTGCTTCTTATGAATACTTCGTAAATTTTCACTAAATAATGTAGTGTTCATTTTGTATCACGGTGCAGTATTTTTAAAACGTTTTATTAAAGTTTTTTATTTGATTATTTAACTAATAAACACGATTAAATAATTACATATTAAAATATGCTCAAGTTGTCAATTGATAGTGAAACCAAGACTCCAAAAATTGGTAACTTTTTAACAAAAGCCAGAATATCTGGTTTTTACGAATTTTAATGTCAAAGAATATATATTTTTTGCTGCGATTATCTGTTCCCATGCATATATATTCTTAAATTTCTAAAATTCTAAATTTCTGTATAAAATTCAAATTTATAGTAAGATACTAAAATTTTAATTTTTAAAATTTAAAAATTCCAATTTATGAAATATTCACTTCTGTATCTTCTTTCTATAACATATATTGTATATTATCTATATATTTTATGTACTATACTCTTAAAAAATATTGAAATTTTCAATTTTTCAAATGTCAAAACTTTTCAAACTTTCAATAGTTCTGAATTTTTTCGATATAATTTTAAGAACAAAATCAGAGTTAAGACCAAAAGTCACTGATTAAAATTTCACATACTTTTATTGTTAAAAACGAAGGCGCCTTGACACAAAGAATATGACGCATCGAGCATCAACCATTTTTAATCCCAAACATATGTTAAATTCGAAACTTGGAATATTTTTCAAAAATTGACACGCGCGTCGATACTGACGTTTCGAGTGCAGCCGCATTTTTATTCAATTCCTAAATGAGAAAAATAAAAGGTGCAATTTCCCAGGAATGTTGACAAGTGGCCTCTGATAAAATATTTGTCGAGATGAATAAAAAGCGTCGTCCCGATGAACGGGAGCGTCTAAAAATACATTTTTAGGTGAAAAAGAAGTTCGGAGCATCGATTGCGGCCTGACCCTGACTCGCTTTGAAGAAATACACGGCGCGTCAGGGGAGTGAGACGAGAGAGAGAGAGAGAGAGAGAGAGAGAGAGAGGCGAGTAACGTATATATATATATATATATATATATATATATATATGCTGATGTACACGACGACGGAAAGAGATCGCGAGAGAGAGAGAGCTTGGTGGACTCGATTAAAAATGCAAATGTCCGTGATTGCCGGCTTGCGGCTCCGGGGAGAGTCTCCATTGAAACGTCGACCGTCCGAGCCCAACACCCTGTCCCGATTTCTTTTTCGCTACGCGCGTCCGCCGTCGCGCTCGCTTCCATCGTTTCTTCTCTCTCTCTCTCTGCTGCTATACATAGCTCGGTCCAAGACTAGCGGCGTCTCGCGAAATAAAAATGGAGGACGAGGCTAAAAGATTATTTCTCTCGCTCGAGCATGTTTCAGAGAAATCTCGGCGCGATGCTTCATTTCACAATAAATAAGTGAGACGACTGTATTTAAAGTAGTTCGGCTATTTGAACAAATACGGTGAATATTTACCAATTTTTGCGGTAAATTATAAGGTAAACGTTCCAGTAGTTGGACAAGGATTTTCATACTTTATCTTCATTTAAAAAAAGATATAAACAAATAAATCTGCTTCAAATTATAATGTGTAAACTGTAGTTTGATATTTTAGTGATCCAAAACTCATTTTATTTATTAATTTTAGATAATATTTCTAGTAAATAAATACTTGAACGTTTGAATATGTAGAATGTCCCAATAGCTGGACAGAAAATTGACCCTGTCTCTAGGGTTCAGCAAGTTTGTTCCTATATAAATTAAAGTTATGAAAAATACACTTCTTCGTACAGGAAAAACAATCCATACGATTTTATTGAGAAATAAATAATTCAAATATTAAAAATAATATATCAAAAGGGATGTTTACTTTAGTTCAAAGTCCACTGATTATAATAAGCATATTTTCGAGGCCTCTTGCGGGACAAAATTTTCAATTATTTCATTCGAAAATTTTTATTTTTAACACATTGCCTTATGGAAAAACTCACAATAATGTAAACTGTAAAAAAAAAACTAATCGACTATATATTGAGCTTCAGAAAAATTTCCATCATAAAGATAATTTATCACAGATTCGGTTTATTTCAAGAAAACATTGCATTGCGGCGCTTATAAAAGAGAAAACATAAAAAAACTTTTGTTTTTGACGTTTCGGAAGCGGTTTGCAGACATTACATTGCACCGTAGATAACAGATGATTGGTTTTTAAAGGATTTTAGTACGTTCACGTGATAAAAATATTTTCAATGTAATTTTTTATTAACTTTATTAATACTTTAGACTTAAATTTAATCAATATAAATTAGTTGCCAACTTGACTATACTCATATGACGGCCTAACTATTTTAAGGTAGTCCTATCGTTTTAAACTATTCGGCAGATTAACTTAAGGTAGGAGTCACGTGACAGAGTCTATTCAAAAGTTTGGCTGTACGTGTTAACTAAATGTAAAATCATCATTTGCATTTTTTTGATACAAATTTTTTTCTAAATTTCTACTAATCTTCTTTGACATAATATTAACATGTGTGCTAAATTTAAAGAGGCTTCACCATGTGGTTATCGAGATATTTATTTCAAAAAACTGCCAATTTTAACATGGGCTCTTGTGAGAAATTGAAAAATGTGACGACTTTCAACAAAATTAATACCTCGATTACTAGATGGTGAAGCTTCATTAAATTTGGCATACATTTCGACACGACCTCTGAGAACATTTGTGCAAATTTCTAAGAAATTCTGTCTCAAACGATTTTACGCGACTCCTACCTTTAAAAAATTAGAGGCTTTAGTACTATTATAAATAATAACCTTTTTGAAAAATTTCAGGGTAGGTCATCGACTTATAGTTACCGATAAATTAATTATTAAAAATCGCTCATTTTCGTGATCAAAGGATATATAACGATGATACAAAAATTCTTATATATAACAAATGATAAAAACAAGGGTCAGGATGGGTGTCAAGGGGCGAGGGGACCGCGACGAGTCCTCGAGACGAAGAGGCCAGTTTTTCGGTACAAGATCGCTCTTTAATGTCTCGATGTGCTCGTCGTTGGTTTTTTTTTACTTCTCTTCGTCTCGTATTCTCTCTCTCTCTCTCTTTTTTCTCTTTTTACTGTCGCTCGTTCACGAGCCTTGTATTTCGCGCGTTATTTCGTTATTACAAAGGGCTCGTCCTGCGGCACGGAGAGGGCAAGTTTCCACTTGAAATTTTGATGCCTGACATTCCCAGGATCGGGACCCTCGAGGCTCCGCAGGAGCGAGGCCAGGATCCGGAGTCACGTTGTTTCATATCGCTCCTATTTTATTCCTCTCTCGTGTTTTTTTTTCACTCTTCTCCACGAAGGAGCTCCAATTTTTTGCAGAGAGTACCTGCGAGAGCGCCAACAGATCGTGTCCCAAGAATATATTTCATTCTTTGGGCTGTTTTGTCAAAAAGTCACTATGGGAAATTGAAAAAATATCGTTTGGGATTTTTCAAACTATCTCTGAATATTTTGAAAACAAAATTTATTCGATTCGACACAATATTTGATTTTTTTTTGTGAATATAGCATGAAAATCTTTGTCGATTCATCTGAAGATTGTAATTATTTCAAATTCATAAGTTTTTTATCGAGTTTCATTACTACATTTTTTAAATGTGCATTGAGAGACCTGATTTGTTGGTTCAGGAAAATGAATTTTGTTAAAATTTTGCTCTTTTTTACGATCATTTTTTTATTTATATGATTTTTTAAATCATATATAAAAGTTGTTTAAGGTCTTCTTTAATGCCATATAAAAACATGTGTCAAATTTTACAAAGTTTTACCATCTAGAAATCGAGATATTACACATTGAAAATCATCGTTTTTCGAATCTTCCACAAGAGCCCTTTGTTAAAAGTAGCAATTTTTAAAAATTAATATCTAAATAACTACATGGTTGTAGTTTTTTAATTTTGCCAACATGTTAATACAATGCTAATGAAGATCTGTGCAATTTTTGAATAAATTCTGTCTCAAGAAATTTCAAGTGATGATTTTACATTTATAGTTAACACATGAGTACAAACTTTTGAATAGACTGTCTCGGTTGTACTATACCTTAAAGGATTCATGAGTATATTTTTAAAAAACTTGCCTTTAATGTTTTATTAAGACCTGAAAAATATTTCGATTACTTAAATTGTTATCAATATTGACTAAATGTTACGGCAACATTTTCATAAAATTTATATCTTTCAAAAGAAAACAAATTTAATAATTTTTTTTTAATTTTCTGTATAAATGTTTAAAAGTAATTTTATTACAATTGACAAAAAAATTAATTTAAATCAATCGTATAAATTTGAATTGTATCCGTCACTGTAACATTTTAAAGATTGAAAAAAAGACAATTTTGATGATTTTCACGAAGAAATAAGTTAAAAAATTGAAAAATTATATTGTCAACGAATCGAAAGTTTCATAAAATTCCAGAAATTCATCTGTTAGCCTAGAAAAAAAGATATATACTTGAAAAATTGTATTTTTCAAAATCGACACGATAAATATGCGTATACAAAAAATAATTTTTTTTTGGCGTTCTCGTGAGACTCGAATTTTTGGAAATTTCGTTTCATTTTTAGAGGCAGAGTTACATGAGGTTCCTCTCACGTTTCAGACGTACGAAAAAAATTTTCATGACAATCGGAGAGACGGGGTGTCGACGAACGCGAGCAGACAATGCCTCGCGTACGTGTGCGACTCGGAGTCTCATTTTTTTCTCTCTCTGGTTTTTTTTTTCGTAGGTGACAAGATCGACGAGACGTCTCTATGCAAATTAACTCTTATTACACAAGCCGGAAGTCTCCCGTATTTCTCGAAAAAAAAAATGGAGAAACGAAAAAAGAATTTTTAAACCGTTTTTTCTCGATTTTTTTATCATTTTTTTTTCCATCGAGCATGATTGTTTTCTTCTCCGGGGGAGAAAAAATCGGGGCGATTTAACAATACTTGGCTAAATACCGTCTATTATTCACGAGGGCGGCGAACGAGGCTATTTGTGCATTAAAACGTGCATATGCGCCTCCGAATCGGGAATAAGCGAGCTTATGCAAATTTCTGGTCCGCGTGTGTGCGAAATGCGCCCGGGTTTCCTGATAGACGCGTATTTTCGCGGATACGGCCAAGGCGTTATGTAGAACAGGTAATAAAATAATTTTAACGACCCGCGGTGAATAATTCGCCGGCTAAATAATGTTAACTCCGCTGCTCCCCGATAAATACAACAAAGGCAAAAATCAATTATTCACTTTTCGATTTGGCTGAATTTCGGTTTTTCACGCCAAGATTTATATACGTTCGCTCGATCCTTCGGAGTTCGTTCGTTTTAGGGAGAACACACGTTCATTTATTTTTCGAATTTGATCAGAAATCGATTTGTGATACAGAAAATTTATTGATTTTCTTTCTTTTTATGTCAATTTTTAGTCAACGAATAAATTTATTCTTTTGGACGGTATTTATTAATTCTTATTAAATAACCATTGATTTTCAATTTACGAAATATTGATTGGTGTACAGAATTTTTATGGATAATTTATTTTTCGGATCTGTTGAAAATTAAATATACATTTGAGGAAAATTGGTGCCCAAATAAATGGATATACGCGTGACTCACGTTCAGAAAATAATTAGGTATACTAATTTTAATGAGTATTAAAAATTACTGTACAATTAATATTCTTCAGTAAATAAATTGTTTATTTTGAAATGCGATAAAAATCAATTCTCGTCATTTAATCAGAAAATAATTAGGTATACTAATTTTAATGAGTATTAAAAATTACTGTACAATTAATATTCTTCAGTAAATAAATTTTTTATTTTGAAATGCGATAAAAATCAATTCTCGTCATTTAATCACTCTAAATTAATAATAAATGAATGATTAAGAATAATATATTATTTGTTTTTCGTGTTGACTAATAAATAATTTTCTGTTTCAGGAAAATGTCCATCTGGAAAAATGGCCGTGCAATCCATATGCTTTGTAAGTAAAAAAATCAATTGTTATAACAATGAATAGATCGATGAATTTATTATTTCAATTAATTTAAAAAGTATTTTTTTATCATTTGTCGACTCCAGAATTATTTAAAAACATGTTAAATAATAAATATCAGCAAATAACAGGAAATTAAATAAAATTCTTTTTTTATTGATCAATTAATTCAATAGAATCAATTGATTAATTTCTCAATAATATTTCAATAACTAGATTTTTTTAAAATATGCGAATTCTTATCATTTTTTACGATAAATATTTTGACTTCTACTTATTGTGTTAAAAAATCTTTTTAAATATAATCCACATATTCAGATCGCATCCAAGACACGATTCGCCCAGATTTAATAAAATCTGCCATCATTCATTTTTCACAGTAATTATCTTATCGATCAATTTCGACAATTACGAAAAAACGAACGAATTATTTGCTTTCCGAATAATCGAAAATATTCAATATACATATTTTATACGTCAAAAAAGCGCGACGAAAAATTCGTTAAAAAAATGGCCGGACGATGCGAATCTCGGGATCGACGATTCCGGGATTGCCGATGGGAAAGCGGAACAATAAAAATTTTATTGGGCCCCGAGATGGGGAGTTTTTCACGACGAAAATTGGAGCGCGGTCGCACAGTAGCCGAAATTTCTCGCGACTCGCCCGGCCGGGATTACCGGCGGGGGGTTGGGGGAGGAACGCGAAGGGACGAGAGGGGAAAAGCTCATCCGGAAAAGGGATGAAATTTTCTTCGGAAAATTCAGGTATACGCTCTCGTCCAGTCGCCGGATCGTTTATTGCCCGATATTCCAGCACTCGATTGCGAGGCATTTTCCCGAAAAGTAATGGCGATCGATCCCCTCCCCTCCCTGACCGCCATATACTCTTCACCAATTTTTCGATTTTACGACCTGAGCGAACGTCGTAAACGAGAGCCCCCGAAAATCGTTCCGCCAATAAATCTCCGTTAATCCCACCCTCATATTCCAAGAATCGAAAAATCGAAAGGCGGGAAAACACGGGAAAACAAACCCTCCGGATCGGTTTATGTCCGAGCTTGCGCTGGATAAGAATAATTTTTACTATTTTCGGGCACAATTATCACGGCCGATGATCTAGCGAACAAATATTTTTGGACAGAGTCCTTCCATTCGATTCTATAAAGTTTAAGGTAGTACAACCGCAAAAGCGTGTTGAGACAGATTTTCTTAAAAATTTGCACAGGTCTTTGTTAATGTCATATAAAAACATGTGTCAAATTTGACAAAGCTTTACCATCTAGAAATCGAGATATTATACATTGAAAGTCGTTGCTTTTTCGAATTTTCCATAAGGGCCCATGTTAAAAGTAGCAATTTTTAAAAACTAATATCTAAATAACTACATGGTTGAGCCTTTTTAAATTTTGCAAACACAATACTAACGAAAATCTGTGCAATTTTTGAATAAATTCTGTCTCAAGAAATTTCAAGTGATGATTTTACATTTATTTAACACATGAGAACAAACTTTTGAATATACTGTCTCGGTTGTACTACCTTAACGTAGTTGTATATTAATATAATAGGTAATATTTTTAGTCCAGTCATTTCGACTCGATATATTGTAAAATTATAAATCTTAACTATATAAGTAAAATATTTTTATTCAGTCTTTCCACTCGATACAAACATTTTTGATTTAATTTTAAATAAAAAATGTCTATTTTGATTGAAATGTTTAAATTATATATTTGTTTCAATATAATTTAATGGGTTATCTTGCAATATAGATATAATTTTCGTGGCGCTCAACTATTAGAATTAGCTCTATTCAATACTGTCTATAAGGAGGGTCGACTTTACTGTTCGAATAAGAGAACACCTGCATTTTCAAAAGTTTCAGTGTACTGAATAAGTATACTTATTGCCCATAATGAATTGTTTGAATTCAAACGTATTGTTTGAATTGAAATGTGGTTTTCTCAAACCACAAAATAATATTACTTGATTACTTCAAAAATATAATATAACACAATGGAAGAAACCTTTACGTAATATATATGTCCAACTATTGTTTCAGTTGATATTTAATTTAAATATTATTTCAAATCAAATCATATTATAAATTTTGGATTGCTAAAATACGAAACAGTAATTTAAATGTGAATTTTAAGCACATTTTTTAAATTAAAATTGTTAAAAATTGTTTAATTGCATAAAGTATGTAAAATTGAAGAAAAAACCTTATGTGTACAACTAAACTTGAACATATATATCTACACATTCAAGCATTTTAGTATACTTATTTATATAAAATTTATTTAAAATTAAGGCATATTATTATAGATTTTGAATAGCTGAAATAAAAGACGTTCATTTTATATGTGAATTTTAGGCAGATTTTTTGAATTAAAATTGTTAAAAATTGTTTAATTGCATAAAGTATAGTAAAGTTGAAGAAACCCTTATGTGCTTAACTATTTCAACACATCTACACATTCAAACGTTCTAGTATACTTGTATACTACAAAATCGATTTAAAATTAAAACATTATATAAATTTTCAATAGCGAAAATAAAAGCGACATTCATTTATATGTGAAATTTAAGCAGATTTTATACTCGAAATTCAATGTTATCCAAAGTAACGTGTACTTGCTACGTATGTATAAAAATAAAATAAATCATAATCTTAGGAATTTTTTAAAAAACTTCAGGAAGCTTCTTCAAAGTACAATAAAGAGCTATGCTAAATTTTAAAAAAGTTCACCATCTAAATTTCAAGATATTTAGGATTATAAACGACAATGTTTAACATGAGCTCTTATGGGAGAGCACTGAAAATTGGGATATTTAATACTAAATATCTCAATTTCTACGTGGTGAAACCTTTTAAAATTTGGTATCCATATGCATAACATATCAAAGTATGACTGTACCAATTTTCAAAAAAATCCTAAATAACCGATAAAACTATAGAACTACCTTAAGGTAGGAGTCGCGTGAGAGTCCATTCAGCGGTTGCGCTGTACGTGTTAACTAAATGTAAAATCATCACTTGAATTTTTTTGAGACAGAATTCTTTCAAAATTTCTACTGATCTTCTTTGACATCACATTAAAATGTGTGCAAAATTTAAAGAAGCTTATGTGGTTATCGAGATATTTATTTCAAAAAATTGTCACTTTTAACATAGGCTCTTACGAGAAATTGAAAAATATGACGACTTTCAACAATTAATATCTCATCGATTACCACATGGTGAAGCTTCATAAAATTTGGCATACATTTCGACATGACCTCAAACATGATTTGTGCGAATTTTTAGGAAATTCAAAAGTTTGTCCTTATATGTTAACTAAATGTAAGATCATCAGTTGAAATTTCTTGAGACAGAATTTATTCAAAAATTGCACAGATCTTCGTTAGAATTGTGTTAACGTGTTTGCTAAATTTAAAAAGGCTCAACCATGTAGTTATTTAGATATTAATTTTTAAAAATTGCTAATTTTAACATGGACTCTTATGGAAGATTCAAAAAAGTAACGACTTTCAATATATAATATCTCGATTTCTAGATGGTGAAGCTTTGTCAAATTTGACACACGTTTTCATACGACATTAAAAAAGCCCTGTGCAATTTTTTAAGAAAATCTGTCTCAACACGGTTTTGCGGTTATACTACCTTAACATGGCAACTATCTGGAAGATCTATGTAAGATCTATATAGGCTATAATTTATCCAAACCACCGCAGAGCAATTATTCCGTGACAAAAAAAAGAAGGTCAAGCTCTCTAAATGTTTTCACACACACTCCCGTTCGAAAATTTCGGACGACGACAATGCACCTTGGAGAGAGAAAGACCTCGAGAGAGAGAGAGAGAGAGAGAGAGAGAGAGAGAGAGAGAGAGAGAGAGAATAAAAAGCGGAGAAGAGCGAGTATCGCAAACATTGATTTGAATCACAAAAGGTCGCCCGCTCGCGGTTCACCGGGCTCGTCCCCCGGCTTTCATAGTTGCAGAGCGACGTACACATTCCGCTCTTTTGCTCGCTTACAAACTGCTAAACTTGTAGATGCGCTTCTCGTTCTCCTTTCATCTCTCTCTCTCTCGCGAATTTTTTATTCTCGCTCGATCGGTCCGGCACTTACGACTTTTTATGTGCCACTTGTGGCGTCACCGGGATATAAAGCTGGAAATCGGGCTAAACAGCGTGATGAGCATAAAAATGATTCGTCCCATGGAAACGCGAGTCATTAAGTTGCTTCGTTTCGTAAATAACAGTCGATTTTGCCTTAAATTTTCATAGACTTTTTTTTAATGTGGTACGCAGCCACGGAACGATTTTTTTTTAGGAATTTGTTTAAAATTTGCATAAACTATCTTCGATGTCTTGTCCATGTGTGTATTTAATTTTAAGAAGTTTCTCTGCATAGAATTCGAGATACTCATTATCGAAAATCACAATTTTTTCTACTCCCTCCCCCATATATAGGAACACGTATTGAATATTGGAATTTCAAAAAAATTATTAACAAAACCAAAATATGTAGAATAATTTTATTTCGGTTTATGAAATTCCAAAAATATGTTACGCCCTTGTACAGTGTACACTGCATACAACATATTCAAATTTCAATTAATTTGTTTGAAAAACAAATTTAGGTTTTACCCAACTAATTTTATAATATTAAAATAATTTTATGATAAATATTATTACATTTTTCTGACGTACACTCTTCGCAAGGACACGTAAAGAGAATTTAGCGTAGCAGAATATTTCATCATATTTCGTAAAGATTTGTAAATAATGCGATTGTAAAATTTAGCTATCCAGCGGTGCGACATTTCTGGAATAACTTTTCGGAAAATCAGACCACTGGCTGCGTACGGTAGTGAAATTAAAAATAAAATTATCGAGGAAAATATCTATAGTCTTCGTCACTTGGGGAAGGAAAAAGGGAATTGTCCCTTCTCGGCACACACGCGTGTGCCGATGACTCTTTGTTTCTTCGTACAGCAGATTATTTTTCATCGTTATTATTATGGTTGTTAGCAATTTGGGCGAGGACTTCGAAGGGACAAGGGATCGTAAAATCCGGACAATTAAAAGCAGCAACACGCTGTGATGATCCTAAGCTCGGCAATGGCGCGATATATTGCCTGGTTACTGTCGCGTTCATCGGCAGGGCGGAAAATACTTCTTGACCTGTGCAAGTGTTATTAAATTTCAATCTGCCAAGTGCTTAGCACGTTTAGACACGTCAGTATGGTCGGAAAGTTTATATTTTTCTTGGTATTACGAGGATTTGCTGCTTCAGTTATACCTGCGGACAATCGGCACAAAATTTTCGTTGCACGTTTCGATCGAGTGTAAAATTATGGTTGACCTGATGGTTGTCCCGTGATAGTCAAATCCAAAAGATATTTTTCCTGTTTTGATGACGTTTGTCCGATGTTCGCAGGAATTTGCGGTTTCGTTATGAAAAGTTGCTACGAATTTATTTGAGAACAACATATATACTCTGAATTGAAGATCAAGGTCAGAAATAATAAATATACTTATTGGTGTATAATTAACAAATTTTTTACGATAGATTTTTCTAAAAAATTAAGCAAAGTTTATTATTTTATATGTATAAAACTGTCACATACAAAAATTTTCTTTCGATATTTTTCTTGGTATCACGAGGATTTAGAGCTTCAGGTATACCTGCGACAGTCATTTCAAAAGTATAACCGTATATGTGCTGATTAAATGTAAAATTTTAACTTGAAATTTACTTGAGACAGAATTATCTCAAAATTTGTAAGGATATTATATTTGAAATCGAAAATAATGTAAAATTATTGAAAAATGTACATAATATTAAATAACGTGTTCAAAACGTGTACAATTTTTACGATGATTAAACATCTTTTTATGAAAATATTGGCAGTACGTTAACTATACTCTTCACTTCTCTACTCTTGACATTATTTTTTCGTATTTCATCTTGAATGTGGTTGCTATAAAAAAAATTGACCATTTTGGAATAAATTTACTAAAAAAAACTTTTCTGCAGTTTTAAAAAGCCAAATTTAGCTTAAAATATGTTCTTGAGTAGAGAAGTGAAGAGTAGAGTTAACGTACTGCCAAAATATTAATTGTGAAAAATAAACGAATATCTAAACCACGAGCTTCCCAATTTATGTGAAATTTTCCATTGACTTTTGTATTTCATTAAAGAAGTTTTTTATTTATCGTTTGGAGAAAAACATTCAAGCTTTTGATTTTTGCTATATCGACTCATGACATTATTAAAAGGTATTCAAAATTTATATCATTCATAATAATTCATAATAATTCACAATGATCTATAATGATTAAAAACGATCTATGATAATTCATATTGCAGCATAAATCATTCATATTCTCATTAGGGTTTTGCACGTAAAATTTCAAATTTATATTTCTTTGTTCTGGTGAAATATGACTATAATTACATTTCAATACGGTTGATATTTAATTGTATCATAATACAATCATTTACCCACATTTACTCGAAATTATATGATATAATCAAATATTTATACAATTATCAAAGTTAATACGTCAATGACTAGAAAAATTAATTTCTCTATTTACAAATATTTACTAAAAATGACTCTATTGATCAAAAGCAGGATTAACGAACAAGAACTCTGCTCAAGAGTCTCGTGTACAAATTTTGAAGCTTACTCAGTAACGAAATAAACCAAAACCTCAATTTTAACACCAATATAATAGACCCAAGGTTTACATTTGTAAACTTCTTCTCAGTGTGAAGATTTACAATAGTCTAAGGAGTTTACAGTAGTAATCTTGGATTTTATGGTAACGATTTTAAAGTCCATGTAGCAATCTCGAAGCACTTGTCAAGCTTTGTGTGAAGGAAGAAGTGCGGACGAATGTTGAATTAAAAAAAAATGATATTTTAATTCACACGGAGTGAGAATTTGTCTGAAATCGAGAGAGGCGAGAGTCATTGCCCTTTTTTGTTCACTTCTGGGCCTCGATTGTACTCGATTGTACTTCGAATGCTATTCATCGTTAGAAAAGAGAGAAAGGCGGTAAGAGAGAAAGAAAGAGAGAGAGAAAGAGAAAGAGAGGGGAGGAGGAGGGGAAAAGGGAGGGAGGAAAGCTTTGTACGAGGATTGTAGTTACACATTATTGTCGTCGTGCGTTTGCCCGTACCACGAGGCATCACCCAAAAACCTCATGATTATCTATGACGTATATTCTTCTCCATTATGCTATCCGGCAACAGGTCCTACTTTTAACTTTGCTGCCGTTTTCAGGGCTACAACAATGTCTAGATTTAAATGGCGCTTTTGCTCCGCTCATCCGCTCCCAACTTCATTTTCTTTTTCACCGACGAGCCGTTTTATTGGCCTTCTTCACTACTTTTACTCGTCCAGACACTCGGGCTTTTATTTATATTTATTTATCGTTGAGGTTACAATGATTTTTGGCGTTAGATCCCTTTACAGAATAATTCAATATAATTATTTTTTTTAGGCACATTTATCGCTTTTTTTAATGAATATACTTGAATCAAATTTATAATGTTATTTTTTGACATTTTTTTAAAGTTTGGTTTAAAAAATTGAGTAATATTCCTAAATATCGGTTTTTTCATTGACAAATTTATAATGTATTTTTAATATTTTTTAAAAGATTATTTTAAAAAATTGAGTAATATTCCTATAAAGATCGGTGTTTTCATTGACAAATTTATAATGTATTTTTAACATTTTTAAAAGTTTAGTTTAAAAAATTGAGTAATATTTCTGAACATCTTTTTGTATTTACATCAATATCATCATATATTATTTTATGTACATATTGATTATTATTGTAATAAAATTAGATGACAGTAATCATTTTTATATTTCTTATTTTGTCATTAAAAAGAATTTTTTAATGTGCATTATTGTATTAGTTATTTTGTACCTAGATACATTTGTTTACAAATTAAGAAAGTAAATATCAATGTAATAAAAATGATTATTTTTTCTAGTTTCTATCTACATTATTTTTATTTTTTGGAAAAAATATTTATTTATAAATTCAACGTGTGAACAAATGTCACCCACTTATTGTATAATTTTAGTACAAAAATAACAATTTTGTTTTAGTTTCTATACGTCTATATTATTGCTATTTTTCATTTAAATATTGGTCTATAAATTCGACATGTGAGCAAATGTCAACTTATCGCGATTTTACAATGAAAATGAAAATTTTTTTAGTTTTTATCTATATCACTATTTTTTTGCATATACGTAAGTATTTATCGATAAATTCGATGTCTGCGAACAAATGTCACCGACTAATTATAATTTTAGTACAAAAATTTAATTACAGTCCGACACTTCTATAAGAACGCAAAAGCCCCCAAGGGGAAGATTTTTATGGCCCCCCACTCCGTGCGCGCTTCGCGCTCGCTGACTCGTT
>JAPYYW010001340.1:0-34103 GCA_030522545.1 Cremastinae sp. A BG-2022a | reverse complement strand
GCAAAAACCTTCTTTGATACAATATGCAATTGTATATTAAATTTTAAGAGGTTTCACTACGTAGAACGCGAGATATTTATTATCAAAAATCACTATTTTTTGCAGTCTCCCATAAGAGCACGTGTTAAATATTGCAATCTTCAACTTCAAATATCTTGACTTCTGGGTAGTGGAACTTATTGAAATTTTTCACAGCTCTTCATTGTACTTCAAAGAAGCTTCCTCAACTTTTTAAAAAATATCCCCTAAGATGACGATTTTTAATATTTTCATACATACGTAACACGTACAGGTGATCTTGGATAACCATGAATTTGGAGTATGTTGTTTTTGAAACAATTAGCAACAACTTTTCTTAATAAACTTTTGCTCAAAAACCACATGGTATCGAGATAATATGACATAAAATTTTTTTTGTTTTGACTGTACTGATAGAACTACCTTAAATAAAATTATTGAAAAAACCAGTAAAAATGCAGTTTGGAGCTTCTCAAAACTATTGATAGAAATTTATGACGCCTGTATGAAAAGTTTTCCATCTAGAGGGATTATAATAGAAGCAGAATCAACAATATTTAGTAAGTTATTGAATATAATAAGGAAAAAAAAATTTCTTAAAAGTAAAAAATCACGTTATTTAAATGGGAAATATATCGTCATACAGACAGGGTTAAACGACATCGGAGGGGTTTTTTTTTCAAAATTCTTTGTAGGACAAAAACTAACGATTTGGCCCATACCCCAGCAAAAATAGCCAACTTGGTAAAAATAACAGACACCGTAATATACATATATACCCTTTTCCATTTTTTCACAAATCTTCAAGAGCTAATAACTTATTGATGAATTGACGTGATACTTGCGCCATTCCCTTCGTTTTGCAAAAAACTTTAAGAATCCCCCTATAATAAAGTTGATTTGGTCAAGAGAAGGAAAAGATATCGTTAATTGAAATTTTTATGGGTCCCCGAGACCCAGTGTGTCTCTTGTAAACATTCACAAAATAAAAAAAAAATTTCGATTTTAAGAGGCCTTCGATCGGAAATTTTCCATAGATAACGAAAATGCTACATATTCAAGACGAAATCCACGAATTAATATTGTTTAATGGCAAATAACGAATTGTTTAATAGCAATCGAAAGATCTGAATTTTGGACCAGTTTTTTTTATTACCTCGAGGGTGCAAAGTGCCCGAGCCATTTAAACCTGCTTTAGTTACATTATAAAGAATACATTTTTATTTTTTGTTTTCCATGCCATTAGTTAGATAAGTTTATTGTAAAATTGCGATAATTGAACTGTCAGACAGTATGCTGCAAATTAGGCTGGTGTAACCTACTAAAAAAAGGTCGACACTAAAAATGTTTAATTAAAACATAAAACGGTGAATTTTGATAAATTGTTAAAAATAAAAGTCAATTATAAGTATTAATCCGCATAAAATAAAATTTAATAAAATTGAATTATTTGAGAATTGAGTGTATACAAGCTTTTTCGAAGAATATGATAATTTCTCCGACGCTAATTTTTTTCCCAGAGTCGTAAATTAAAAACAAAAAGAGACTGGCGTAATCGAGTTTAAAAAAGAAACGAAAATGTTTTGTTGCGATTGAATTCTTGTTGAGATTTTCGTAATAATAAGAGGTTCGACGATATTGCGCAATTATATGGGCAGGAGGAAAGTCGCGGTCAAGCTCGTTGAACGTTCGAACTCGATCGTTATGTCGTAAAGTTTGTGGACATCAGCAGGAGAAGAAAGAGGGCTGCGATGAAACGCATCTACATATACATACATATATGCAGGCCCGATTATTACCATGTTCCCGATTTACACGTACAAAATTATACTATCTGTATATATTCGTGCATAATTACAATTGGATTTATAAACGTGCATAATTATAAGTATGTGCATACACTTGGGATGAAGTTTATAGCTCCCATAGATCACGCAGAAATTGACAGGACTGCGTCGAAAAAATTCTATGGTGGCATCAGGAAAGAGGACGAAAAAAAAGTAAAAATTAATAATAAGTAACGTAAATCATATTTTTATCGAGCTTTGATCGAACGTCTGCGTTCAAGTATATTTTAGACTCGAATTCACGATTTTATAAATATTTGAAATTCAATTTTGATAAGGTATATGTACAGGCAACTTCTTAAGATAGTTGTCTCTGCGTAGTCAAATTGAAAAATAATGTTATTCTTCACTTTCAAATGTATTCAATTTTAATGAGGAGAAATTATGAAAAAATTATCCATTTTTGTACTTGTTTTATTAGCAAAAATATTTCTAGTATCAAAAATAATCAATAATCAATATAGATATGTCTTCGAATCTAGATTTATTGTTTGCTGAAATAGCCTGTCTCCATAAATCCTTGGCGTAATAAATATTTCTGAAAAATTAGCCAGGATGTTAATGCTTATATTTCAAATGTATTTAGACATTTTCATGGTTTAAGAAACATGTTATTTCTCATCAGTGAAATATTTTTTATCTTCAAAATAAAAAAAAGAACTATAATTCAAAAATTTAATGAATTAAATGAAACGATAGATAAATAAAACGTTATCTCTGAAAAATATCACCCCTACTTTTACGTTAGACCAATATTTAGCCCCAAGATGGTACGAAGAACCATCCTCCAAAATTTGAAGGTCATCCGAGAGAAGGTTAATGCGGGGGTGATTCACCGATCGTCCTTGACCCTCCTGAACAATCAGCCTCTCATAATTCTCCCTTCTCCCTTTGTTGTACATTTCGCACAGATAAAAAGCACCCAAATTGGAAATTTCCACATGGCTTCCTCATCATCTCGTCTCTTTCACGAATTCTCTACAATATTAGCTCTTTATTATTATTCAACCTTCATGTGAAAAAATTCGTGTTATTTCAATTGTATTACGAACGAATCATTTTTATTCGAGAAATTAATATGCTATATGGTTCTATTTTTTATGCAATTGCTTCATGGCAAAAAAACTTTATTGCATTCGCCCACTTTGAATAAAAATAGAAATTCTTTCTCTATTTTAACTCTTCATCTTCCTCCATTATAAAACTATGCTTATGGTTGAATGTCAACAAGAAGAAAAAAACAACTTCACATATTATTATAATTTTATATTTTATACGGAATACTTAATTATTTTAATATAATTTTTTTTAATTCAGTCGAATCTGACCTCTTTTGTCTTTGAACGAAAAACTCTTAAAGTCGAGCTTTTTTTATATATTTTATAGATTTTTTTTATAAGTTAGGTTACAAAAAATAAGTAATATAATAATGAGGTTTTTATAGCACTACATTTTAAATAAAAAAATTTTTTCGTCCATTTTGTTACCCTTTTTATTCCATCATTTGAAAAAAACTCGACCAGATTCTTAAAATAAGGTTTTTTTTCCAGCAATAATTCAATGAAGAGCATCGGACTTGTTCCCAGGAACAAGGAAGAAGATTGCACAGAGAATATATTATTGTTACAATTGCCTCTATTGAAAAAAAAAGCGAAAGAAAATTGAATTTACGGAAAATAAGATAGGAAGCAGACGAAAAAAAAAACAGAGAAACGTATATCGAGAAATAAATGAATGCTTTTATCTTTCGCAAAGGGATACCCGAAAATAAAGAGGTTCGCAATTCCGAGAGAACATCGATAAAATTTTCTGATTATGGGGTGCGCCGCGAAATCTAATCGGCCACGACGAGAGATGAACGCGTGGGTGTACAAATCCTCCTTTTTCTATCCGCGGCGAGCTATCTCTCGCGTGACAAGCTTATTCTCGTGCGTTTGATCCAGGAATAAAGTCTGATCCGCACTTTTATTACAATTTATGTCTGCATGAACTCCAGATTATTTACAGACAGACAGACATTTTTGCAGATATTTTTATCCTCGTTCCAGCAGGACTATAGAAAAGAAACCTTTTTTTTCGTCGATTACGAAGAGTAAATGAAAATAATAATTGAAAATAAATCGATCCTTATATTGTCTCCGTCATGTCCCTCGATCAAAGATGTTCTCTAAAATTATCTAATATAAATTCATATAAAAATAACTTGAAAACATGTTTTAAGAAATTTATTTAAAAATTAACAATGTTGCATGGAGTATGAAAATAATAAACAAAAGTAAATATTTATTTCATAATTTTTGATAATTTTTTTAAACATCATGAACGATGTTTTTTTTTGTGAATACTGTGAACGAAAGTTACAGCTTTTTAGATACAGAGTTCCCAGCTATCGAACTATCGTGCGTTCCACATTCACTCGAATAAAGTCTCTTGCGCAATTTTTTCAAAGCTCTCCAAGCGACCCAATAAAATGTAACCACGAAAAATGATCGGGCACTCGAAAAACTGTGAAAAAAGAATAAGCAAGATTATCGAATTCCACGGGAGTCGAATATGTTATCGAGCATTATTTTCGCATTGGCATCTTTTATTATTCGAAAGAAACACGTGGGTTTTGAATAAAATCTCGAGTATTATTCCCAAAAATTCCAAACGGTTGTTCCAACGCGTTTTTTTTTCTTTTTTTCTTTTTCACGATCCGTATACCGACAACAGTTCTGTCCGGTTCGCTATTTTTTTTTCTTCGTGTATAGTATATGATTTACCTTGTTTCCGGGAGAATACGAAAGCGAGCCAGAGAACAAGCTGCGCGTAGACGCATAAATTTCGAGCTTTAATGCTCAGTTTCAAACGCGTGGCTTTTTCATTCCAGACTTATTGTGTTAGGTAAACGTCCAAATACTTGGACAACTAAGGCTTTTCTCATTTTATCTTCTTTTTTTTTAATATTCAAACAAAAAAAATCTATTTCCAATCCATATCTAAACTATTATGTTTAGCGATCCAAAACTCATAATGCAGAATTTCGATAAAAATAAAAATATCTGATGGATACTCGAAAAACTTGACGTAATTATCGAAAGCAAATGGTGAAAAAAATGTAGCAAAAAAATGAACGAAGTTAAAATAATCCATTGTTTGTTTCAAAAAATGAAACTTTTCTTGAAATTACCAAACGCAACTTGATTAACTCCGATTCAGTTATTTCAGTCGAAATGGAATTCAAATAAACATCAATGTAACCCGACGAAAAAAATGATTAAATTATGAATTATATGATCGACTATACTCTGTATAAATTTGGTAATATCAACAAATTTTTTTCGGAGTGTAATTCTTTTCGAGTTAATGATATGACGAAAAATTTATCGCTATATATGTAATCTTTCGCCGGATAATTTCAAAATCTGGGTGAAATTGAAAAATTAAATGTTTCACTTTACATCTTAACGATGCAAGAGCCCTTTTTATTTATAACGACTTTATCGTTTCGTTACGAGAATAAAAAGCTCGAGAAATGCGAAGAGCACGAAAATAAAAAGCACGAAAGTATACATAAACCATCGCCGCGGACGAAGTTCACCGGCGCTCGGCACACCGGCGGAGCAGTGTAACTTTTCCGAGAGTTCGGAGAGGGCCGAGCTTAACTTTCAATTTATACATTTCCATAATAATTAGCCGGAGCGATTCAATTTAATGGGGAGGAAAGAAAAATTTCTTATCGCTCCGAGAAGAATATTATTCTGGATGATCCACGCAAAAAGTCAACTTCGACGTCGAGTTATTCGTGTCAAACGAGGGCGTCTCGTAATTATTTTAATATTTAAAAAAATCGTCTGGTGTTTGATCTTAATGAGCTGTGCGGATCTGCGTCAGCAGGCGAGAGACGCTCGTTTCGGATAACCAACCCTCATCGTCGCTATATCGCGAGACACGTTGCTATGGAAAAGCGACTCCGGATAAATGAAGTTATGTCCCCGCACGCTGCGAATTCATTATAAGAGCTTCGAGAATAAAGGGAGAGCAGGAGAATCCCCAATAATTCGTCACAACTCTTATATTATTGTCACACGGGAAATCTTATCCTTGACGTCAGAACTTGACAAAAGAGCGAGGATTTTACGAGAATTTGACACAATCAGCCCATTTATTCAGCAACACTCCTATATATTTAAAAAAAAAACATGAGGTCTGTAATCGATTTATCGGAATAGAGCGCATTCAATTTTGGCTTATCTCTGATGCTCATTAAAAAAAATTCAACATGCTCTACTTTGGAAATAATGACCATGATGTTTGAATCATTCATTTCGTCTTGCAAAAACTTTCAGGAATTACCCATCATAAAGTCGATATTGTCGAAGACACGAAAATATAACGCGCCACTTGAAATTTTGAGATTTTCCTATTTTCAATTCTCGATAAATCAGGCTGGAGAGGTCCTCGAACACGCTACATTTTCTCAGCTCTTGTGAAACACAACTTGCAATACAATTTTCTATTATTTATATCAACGATACCTGGACAAGTATACGTGAATAGTTTGGGGATCGTAAAAATTAAAAAAAAAAGAGAGAGAGAAAATTCGTCGAGCATAACGAGGAAATATTTTTTTCAAATTTTCGTTTATCCCTCGGTCATTGTTTCCATGGTGATCAGTCAAGGTCAAAAACGATCGTGATTGTTTGGATTTTCGACTGAATTTGGAATCAGTAGGCCGGTATTGAGTGTCGGAGTGTAAGACGTGTCGCGGGTCTCGCCATCAGGTACTTCTCGTTACCGAAAAACATTTCGTAGAAATTCGATAAGTTCAATCGAGTCTCAGTTCCAGTTATCTTCAATAATACAAAAAGTGATTAGTTTATAGTGTTTTAAATTTATAATATTGTTTCGAAATACTTTTTTAAAAACGTCGGGGAGGATGAAACTGCTGTCCAATTGATGCAAATAATTTCGATTCCGCTATTTTATTCTACAGTCTTTGTAGTCTTTTTCAAGGCTATTAAATTCAAACGAACTATCTTTCAAAAGCGGTTTTTGCATCGAATAATTGGATTTTTCATTATAAATTATTAGTCTTATATATTTTTAATCCCCCATATAGATTCGATGGTCCGTTTTTTTTAAATTTGATTCAAAATAATTCAAAAAATACTGAGTTTTGTATCGTGCTGGTGAATAAAGTGTATTAAACAGAAAATTATAGGCAGATTCGTTTCGTGTCTATGAATCACCCTCAATAAAGCTGATTTCGTCAAGATAAAGGTAAGACATCGCTAATTGAAATATTCATGGGTCTACGAGACTCAGTGTGCTAAAAAAACGCGAAAAAATTTTTTTTTTTCAATTTTAAGAGCTGATTCGATCGGAAATTTTCCTTAGACAACGAAAATGCCAATCGTTCAGAGCGCAATCGATTAATTCATATTGAATGAGTATACAAATTTACTTTTGGATCAGTTTATTCAATTTCAATTTTTCAATATGAATTCTTGGATTGCGTCCCGTATAAGTAACATTTTTGTTATCTACAGGAAACGAAGCTCATAATTAATTCATAGGAAATGGAGCGTATTACGCGAGGTTATATGAAACATGCGCCTAGAAGAATCGCAAAATATCAATTCAAACATGTTAAAAAGGAAAAAGTAGCCGCGCAGCCGGCCATGAATAATTTCAGTATTCCTTTTCACTGTTAGTTCTCATGTAAATAATAGGATCTCAATTTGTCGTTCCCTCTAATGAAAAATTCAAGGGAATGGGATGATAAAGTTCTATGGGGCCAAAAACTCGTTTAATTAAATTCGAATGGGATTGGCATTGACCAGTTAATTTCCGGTCTCATACGAATTGGTACAAATATCGAAGAAGATACTTTTATGTCCAGAATGTTAACTAACATGTACATTTTTCAAGAGTGAATAAATATATAAAAATGCACAAGATTTACATCAGTCGCTAGATTTGTACTTCACACAGTGAAAATTAAATTAGAAAAGTAATAATTGATTTTTACTGGTATACAGTCCCGTTGTTTTGGAATAAATTTTATCTGAATTTTACTACATTTTCATTAAAATTATAAAATTTAAAGACTGAATGATTTTTAATTTCCTAGCACATAATTCGAAACAATATTCATTAGTTATCTCGATATGTTTCTTATTTAAGGATGCTGTATCCAAACCTGAAAATGATGTAAAACTTTTAACAGTTTTACATATAAAAATAAAATATCTTTGAAACTTCATGAGTAAATTTTACAACGATTAGGAAGCTTGTAAATAAGAAATAATTTTTAATAAATTGCAAGTAGACTTATGAAAAATGATACAATCTGATACGTTAAATCGTTTTTTTTAAATAAAAAATGATGTAAATAAAACTTTAAAAAAATCATACATAATAAGTAAAAAAAACATGTCTACTGTGACATTCTTTTAGAATATAAAGTAAAATAGTTTTTGAATCGTTTATAGCAAATCATTTTCTTATTAAGGAATGTGTCAAAAAGGATCGTACATCCTAAAAATGGAAGTATCAAAAAAATTTAAAGGACTCCAATTTAAATAATTTCACGAAACGTAATAACCGAATACTTTAAGGAGGTTCACGTGTTTACCATGTTAAAATTATTTTTCAACTTTTTTTGCAAAAATTTTGCGTACACTGGGTTTAATACGATACCCGGCTAGTGTTCGAATTTCAATGATATTTACCGTCTGGAAATCGAGATATTTATCTTTGAAAATCGAATTTTTTTGTGACTTCTCATAAGACCCCGTGTTAATATAAGTTATTACTTTGCACAATGAATATCTCAACATCTGTACGATAAATCTTTCTTAAATTTTAAACGTATTTTAATATGCCATCAAGGAACATTAAATTTAATTTTCGTCAGATATTAACTTGAAAATAATATAACTTGATTATTTTTGCCTCAACTTTACACGTAAAACGAATGCGCGCGGGCGAACAAATGCGTGAACCTCCTTAACGTGGATGAAAAGTTTTTTGAATCATCGATGATTTTACGAGTCGTTCCAGAAGTAGAGGCCAATCAAAATATATTTCTCGCAACTCCGACATTTATGGGCACGACTATTATTTTTTTATTTTAATATCTCGTCGTGAATCAGGAATATTCCAAAAATTGGGATCTGAGTAAATTAACCAATAATGTCTGGGAAACACAGTCTCGCACGTTTCGAATCAGGCTACTAAAATAAACGTCTAGAAATTCGAAATAGTTCAACAAATTCAATCAAGATAGTTCTATCGCCACAGTCAAATTAAAAAGTTTTTTTCTCAGTTTTTCTTCGTACCATGTGATTTTTTACCTTGAATTTTTAGCTTACTATTTTTCAGTTTACTTTTTTTTCAAAAGAAATTTCGAGTGATGATTTTATATTTACAATTAGTTAACGCACGTGAGGACAAACTTTCGAATGGACTGTCTCCGTTTTATACCGCAGCTTATTAATGTTTACTCCACATATGAATATAATATTAAATATTCAATCTGGCGATCACTTTTTCAAATATTAAAAAATTTCAAATACTTATTCCAGTATTGAGTTCATGCAGATTTTCAAAAAAATTCGGGGAAAATTATAAATCGATAGAATTCAAACATCAGACGATCATCACTTTTTCAAATATTACAAAATTTCAAATACTCTTTCAAATATTAAATTCGAGCAGGTTTTGAAAAAAATTCTGAAAAAATGATAAATCGATATAATCCGAAAACTGGACGATCGCTTTTTCAAAATTCATTCGGTACTGCGAGGTTTCTTTCTGCGAGAGAAGATAACCGTAAGGTCTGACGAAATATTGAGCATATGAAAGAAAATTCTTGAATGAAAAATGCGATTCGTATGGACTTGTCGGGCCGAGACGGTCCTGAACGGCCGAGGCATCTGTCGCGACTCGTCTTTCCGGCAAGCCTCAATATATTTCGAGAAAAAAAAGCTTCACCTTTTTCACTTTATTTCACCCTTTCTCTATTTTCTCCCGCGCGATTTGAAATGGCGCCAAGTGCGAAAAAAAATATGTGTGAGAGGATAAGTCTGTCGGAAAAAACATACGGGAGCTTTTAAAAATTTCATCAATTTCCATAAAACGCTCTCGATCTCGTACCTATACTTTTACAAAAAATGAAAAAAAAATAACGGAATTAAGAGAAGATGGCGAGTTGATAAATAGTCCAATCGCTTTGGCCCGCAGCGTGGGAGAATTTATTTCCGCGGGCGCAACTTTTTAAAATCCCTCACGAAAACGTCCGTGTCGCTTAAAAGCGAGAGAGGATGAGAATGAAGAACGATTTCGAAGAATATTTATTCCAGCGGTGTCTCATTCACATTTATCTTCTCGAAATTATAATCGCGATTTGTTTCCTTTTTTCTCTCACAGCAGGCGCCATGAAACGCATCAGAGAAAACTTCCGGTATACGAGCGTTTGTGAAGGCGGCACCGACCAGAGGTCTTTTATTTATTTGTTTGTACAAAAAGCTCGTGCCGGAACGCCGAAAGATTCTGCGAGGAAGCGCTCGCCCGTCAAACACACACACACACACCGCTCGCGCGGAGCGCTTTTCGAGCTATGTTAAATCCCCAAGAGATAACCTCTCCCCCCCCAACCCCCTTTTTTAAACCAGGAAACGAGAAAGCCATCATTCTTCGATATTCTCTTTCACCGATTTTCCGAGTCATAAAATCAGTCTGGTACACAGAAAAAGTGTCATCATTTTTACGATATTTTTCTTTTTTTCAAACGTTTTTGTCCAATTCTTCCTGTACCTATATTTTTATGATAAGAAACATTTAGGGAGCTTATCATGTCGCATTTTCACTCGTGTGCACTTGTCGCATCTTGCGTGCACTGAAAATGAAGATTCGTTTTACTTTGCCAAATGTGGCGAACAAAATATATAATTATTTAAATCAGACACGTTAAATTTTTTTATCGTTAGAAACAATTATTTGTAAAAATCAATAAAAAATAATATTTCTGAAATTCAAGTGAAGTTTCACATTTTAATCTCGATTAATGCTAAATTTTATAGAATAAAATTCGAAAAATAATTTTCATGTGAAATACGTGAGTCGGAGTCAGCTATTTTTTCAACCGGACTGTCAGTCGCATTTTTTGGATTTTCGTTGCATACAGATTTATACATATATGACATTCATAAATTCAATAACCATTTTTTCTTGTGCATATATGAATACGAAAATAAGGGAAAAAAGATGAAATAAATCTTTGAAAATCTCTGCTAAACGTCCAATTACTTCAAAATAATTCATAAATTTATCGTTCTTTTATTCCGGCAAATTTCAGCTAACTTGAGAAAAGTTTTTGTCCCTTTTTTCTTCCTTGAAACGAGTTTCCGACGATGTGACTTGGGCGATTCTTGAAAATCGCAGAGAGTTCTTTTTTCACTCGGAAGCTTGGAGAGTTTTACGAGAAATTAATGCGCCCGTGCAAAGCCGGAATATAAATCCGTTTGAGCACCTTATTCTCGGCCCGGTGTGTTTTGCCAAAAATTCATAGTTATAATGCTTGCGACATCAAGCGAAACGTTCTATCCCAATGGTTACCAAATTTTGTTTCAAATCATGCATATTTCATTAAACTTTGTAGCACCGTAAAAAAATCTCCTAGCCCGTGCTTAAAAAAAAACCTCCAAATTTAAGGTAAACGTCCCAATAGTTGGACAATTTTCGCCATATTATTTTTAAGATTTCAATTACTCTTTTCTCAATAAAATGATATGAATTATTTTTCATATACAATGAAGTTTATTTTTCATAACGTTAATTTATTGGAATAAACTCGCTCATCCTTAGAGACAGGGTCGATTTTCTGTCCAACTATTGCCACATTTTACATATTTAAACATTCAAGTATTTATTTATAAGAAATATTGTTTAAAATTAACACAAAAATGATGTTTGGATCGCTAAAATATTAGATAATAGCTTAGATATGAATTTGAAATAGACTTTTTTGTTTGAATATGAAAAAAAAAACGATAAAGTGATGGGAAAACCCTTAACTGTCCAACTATTGGGACGTTTGCCTTATTCATCGCGTACCTAAGTTGAGAAATTCCTCATTTGTTCAGGCTCTATGTCTACTACGTTTATTTATTATCTATTAAATTAAGTCAGTATAATCAAAAGCTTTTTTCTTTTTTTAATTTTTGTCACGTACAAAGAGGCTTGCAAGTTTATTTTCAGATATTTTCAATTAAAATATTTAATTATTTAGTTAGCATATTTATTTATTTAAGCAAGAAAAATGTTTGTTTAATTTATTAAATTACCATATAATCAATATACAGTATATCTGGGGAAACATGAAATTTCGATAGACACGATCCTTTTAGTCTATATTGTCATTTTTCGAGATTTTCGCGTCACGTGAGGAAAAGCGTCAAAAGGAATTCGATCCGTCTTATCCATGACGCGCTTACGAGTAGAATGAAACAGGAGATGGAAAAAATTATATCCGCCCCAGGAGCGTCCTCGCCGTGGGGTAAAAATGTATATTTTCTCTCAGGCCAGATATATCCGATGACACTTCGATTCCTTTCACCCGGCAAAGTTTCCGACGAATTCGAGAGGGGAAAAAGTACCATTTCATTTTTCTTACTCGCAGAATTTTCCAGTTTTATCGAAACTGGATATGTCATTTTTTTATTGCGAATAATATGGGACATGCTCACTGCTCAGACTGAATTTAGTTAAAAAGTAAAATAAACAGTAAAATCGTTTCACAGCAGATCCGAACGGTTCTTTTATTTTATTATTTTATTCGCAAAAAAAAATGAATTCCGAATCGTACACGAGTATAGCGATACGATCAACTTAAATCCACCCCGCGCACTTTCCGAAACTTTTGGGCGTTTCGTATCTAACCGGATCCAAGAACTCGAGAAGGACGTTAAATTAATATGTTTAATGTGTACGTGTACAAAAAAGCAAACGGGAGTTGGAGAGTATAAAATATAAAGTAAAAAGTATCTATAAAGTATGAAACAAAATTAGAGACGCTCGCAGGGGAGAATTTTCAAGAACGAAAAAATGCCACCCTTTTATTTTCTCCAATTACATTCTCAATATTTTTTACTCTCAAATTTATTTAACCACAGCGTCAGCAGCAGTGGCAGACACCACAGAATCATCAAGCCTGATAAAGTTCAAGGATAAGAGACATTTCTCGAATTCGCCGCAATAAATTTGTATCCGATGAGCGTTTCAAAACTTAGAAAATATTCGCTTCGGAGATATCAGCGTTAAAATATTTGTCATGTACATAAATTTTTAACAAGTTTCTTACAGTGAAGGTTCAAAAATCAAGTTTATACGAAAATTCTTATAAATATGGTAATTATGAAGTTTTTTTATCATTCCGAGAAAAAAGTATGGTGAGAAAAACGTCCCAATAGTTGGACAATTTATGCTATATTATTTTTAATATTTGAATTATTTTTTTCTTAATAAAGTCGTATGGATTATTTTTCATATACAATGAAGTTAATTTATTGGAACAAACTCGATCACTAAAATATCAGACAATAGTTTAGATGTGAATTTGAAGCAGATTTTTTTGTTTAAATATTTTTTAAACAAAGATAAAGTGTGAAAATCTTTAGCTGTCCAACTATTGGGACATGTACCTTAGGTGTTATATACTCGACAGTGAAAACTGTGATGATATCATAAATGTTACTACAAAGTGTCAACTATACTGATGACATTATAAATATTTCTACGAAGTAACAATTATGCTGAATAATTGTATAAATTTAAAAGTGAATGTAATTATAAAATGATAACTGATAAAAACTACGACGATGATTTTATAAATATAACTGTAAAATGATAACTGTACTACTAATATTATAAGCGTTCCTACAAAATAACAATTACATTATTAATTTTATAAATGTTGTGATAAATTGACAACTATGTATTATGTTGATAATTGTAGGACTAAATACAATATATTTTTAGACATTTTGTGCCTTAAAATGAGTTTCCAAAAATAATACTGGACTTATTGAAATGTTCAAATTTTAATTCATAATATTTTGTTCGTAAAAAAATTCAATAAACATTACAATTTAATTCCAGCGTGTATTTTTTAATGAAAAATATTGGTAAAACGCTATACGAATTAATTACAGCACAGAATAATATTTTTTTTACTTTTGATTACAACGTTTTGCTATGAAATGTTCACGAAGTACTCTTCGCATTCATGGTAGATTTGTTCATAATTAAAAAATATATCGATTATAGTTTATGATTTGTAGTTAAAAATGTTTTCGGTGGAAATGTGTGTGTCAATATTGAGAGAATATTACGAGAAAAGCCCAATTAATGACACGTGACGCGAAAGGGGTTGAAGCAACGAGAGTTATCGCATTACGATCTCGCACGAATTGAAGATTAGAGAGAAGCCCGCGGTGTGGCAAGCAGGCGGGTCTGATTTCGTTTAATTTATGCGCAATTACTCGCCCGGAATTCTGAAAATTTTGCATACAGGACGCTCAACGATTTAGCAAATATACATTCGGAGGTCGCGTCTGGATCGAGGGCGTTAAGTTATCGTTTAATTCGAGGAACATTTTGTACCCGGAGCGCGCGAGTCGTCGATCGATATTATCGCCGACGTCTCATTTCTCTCCGCTCGCTGCCTCATCGCCACTCATCAATTTTCTGTTAATTTCGCATGATTTCCTTCGCCATAGCCTTTATCGGGAATCTTTCTCTCTCCCTTTCATTTAATTTTCGTTCTTTGTTTAACTTTTTGTTTTAATTTTAAGTTTTAGTTTTTATTTCCAATTAATGTTACGGAAATTATCCAAAAGTATGAAAAACTGTATTGTACAAATCGTGCCTAAGGAATTCTTTCTATGGCATAATAAATATTTTATTCATTTATTCATTTCTCTGCCTTCATGCTCACCTCTGATACAATAAGAAACGGGCTGAAACTATTGTGTATCGGCAAAAAAATTAAAAATTAAAAATAATATTTAATATTTACTTTATTGTCACTCTTTTGGTTTATATTCAAAATTAGATTTAAGTTTAGTTTTTAAGTATATTTTTATTCATATTTTTATAAACTTTATTGCCTAGGGATTGCTTTCCAAGGTATAATAAACTTCATTCATTCATTTATTCTCTCATTTACGCAATATATTGTTCGGCTCTTCCATAAAAATTAGGTGAGTCGAGAGACTCTTCTAACCTCGCTGTATCAATTTCGCGAGAAGTTGGTCTTAGCCTGTCAATATTGACAAATGAAGTTCCAATCGTTCAATTCAGTGTCCTTGCTAACCGAAAACTTTGAATTAAGCTACATTTAGGAGCCAATCCCTATTAATTTATATTGAGGTATTGGATTATAACTAATATTTTGTATAGGAAAAAGTCATCAATAAAAATAATCGATATAACAAAAATATGTCCAAATTATAATTATAAAAAGACCGAAAGTTTCGTGGAAGCTCTATTTTATTCATTTTTCTTTAATTGAACATTCAAACTGAGAACAAAACTTTGTTCCAATGAATATAATTTGGTTGATTCTGACTTAGCTATTTCAATCTAAATAGAATAAAAAATAAACGTCAATTTAACCAGAAAAATATAAATTATTGTAACTAAAAATAACGATTGATCAAATATTAGCATAACCAAATGTTTTTAACTTGTTAATATTGTATTTGTTTCGTAAGAGATCGAAATAATTTTTTTTCATTCATTCATTGTACATACTAGGCTACTTTATTTTTCATTTTTTAATTAATTCTTTTAGTTTGTGGTTTTTTCATATTTCAGAAATATATTAATAATATATCGTGATGTTATTATTCTGTATACGCTGTTTATTATATGTGCGTGTTTTCTGTCGGTCTTTCAGTCGCCGTCGTTGCAGCGTTCTTCATATGCTGGGCGCCTTTTCACGCTCAAAGGCTCTTGGCAGTTTATGCAGCACAGAGCAGCGAAGAAGAATCTCAGGCAACAATATCTCATATTTATGTGATTCTAACATACGTTTCCGGGGTATTCTATTACCTCTCGACGACCGTAAATCCTCTTCTGTACAACATCATGTCCAACAAATTTCGCGAAGCTTTCAAGGTAAATACCAACTATTTTTATCGCCTGCTCAACAAAGCACTTTTTATTCACTTTTTATACTATCAATGATTTGGCTCTTTTTTATTCATCGTTGCTTTTTCAAAAATTAATTGCATTTCAAAAAGACTATTATTATAGTAATTTTGAATTCACTATAAGTATATATTAGAAAATGTTCGAGCTTGGATTATTACAAGTTACAAATTTTAACGCATTATGAGAATGTGTTAACAGTAATATTAGTAAGGGCTGATATTTGGACATACACCTTTTTTCATCCCCCTGAAACCTGTAATTTTTTTCAACTTTTTGAGTCTAATAATATGATATACTAACAATAATATTCGAGCTGGAATTGTAACAAGTTTTAAAGCATTGTCAGAACGTATTAAAAATATGAATAAGAGCTGATATTTGGACAGACATCGTTTTTTTAATCTCCCTGAAACTCGTAATTTTTGATTAGAACCTTTTGAGTCTAATAATATAAATATATAGTAAGAATAATATTGGAGGTTGGATCGTTACAAGTTTGAACGCATGATTAACAGGCCCTCGTGTGTTCAACAGACTATGCTCGCGGAACATTGCGGAGGTAGAATAAGGGGCAGGCAGGCGAAAGATCCGCGAAGGCAAACGTACAGCAGTCTCTCGCGTTACGGGAGAATTACGTTGAAGCGTGCGAACGAGAGGAACTCGGGTTCGCTCTCGGCGAGCGAAGAGAACCAGAGGCTCCCGCCGAGCAGCCTCATAAGAAGCCAACTCCACCGGCCTCTGCCGAACAACACCAACGAGTCTTCGCCGGTCGTCAACGACCCCTCATCCCAACCGATGACCGCCCGATCCTCGAGCATCGCCGACGAGCCGCCCTCCGATCCCCAAAGAGCCATCAGAAAATCCGGAAAAATCCTCGCGAATCCTCGATCGGACCTCTCCTCCGTCGAGCCCAACAGCCAGCCCTTCTCCACCACCACCACCACCACTCCGAGCCTCCAGCGGGGGGACTGCAAGAGTCTCAACTTCAACGGCGTCGCACTTCCGATCAGTTATTCCTTTACCAAGAACCAACGACCACCCCTCAAAACCGTCACTCTTGGCAAGTTCCACTCCTTATTCCTCTTTTATTATTCAAATCTTTCCCCCACCCCCCCTCAGAGATATCTTCTCGGTACATTTCACTTATCTCACAACAACTACATTCATTCAACTATACATTCATTATTATTTTAGACCTACTCTTTATTATGGGGAAAGAGCAGGGGGCTAAATGGTGGACCTTTTAAGAAAAATATGCTTGAAACTTCAGTTTTTTCACTCGTTTCACTTTTTTTTACTCCCTTGTCCATTATTTGGTCTTCATTTGCTGTGTCTACTATAAATAAAAAAATAGAAAAATGTGTGAAACGAAATGCCCCCTTTTAGTAACTTGAATCAAAATTTCTTGTTATTTTTCTGTTTAATACCATTTTTACTTGACAATAAATTAAAAAGCCCATTTTTCTCGAAAAAAAGTATTTGTATATAGGTTTTTAAAAATGTAGTAAGCTCATTTCACCCTCAAACAGTTTGCGAATTAAAAATTTTGGGGGCTCATTTTGTCTGAAAATATTTTTAGGTTTTGGAAATTGCGCGGGTGGCCTATTTTGCCTCCCCCCCCTCCTACTTTTATAACAAAATATAATTAGGATAGAATCAGAATAAAATTTTTGAAGGTTTTATAATAATCAGTATACACGGAGAGTAAAATTAATTTTTTTTTGTTTACAATAATTTGCCTGTTCCTTAAAAAATAGGAAAATATGAAAGAATCAATAATCGAATGAAAATGTATACTCGAGAGATCTTTTGAGTATAATTTCAGAAATAATTGGAAAAAAGAAAGAAAAAAAAAACAATTTTAATTTGAGTATGAATGGCTATATAATGAAATTTGTTTGGACGTGCAGGTCTTATAGCGGAGAGACTGCGCTTCGGTACGAAGAGTCTGTTCGCGAGTCAGCACCAGAGAGCGATCGGCCAGGAGAATGAGGGAATAAATGAGCAGCCGAAGCATCAGCGAGGCGGCGGCGGAGGAAGGAGAAATGCTGGGGGGAAAAGGTGGGAGGCTGCCGGTGTAAAAGCGGAAAATCATGGAAAGTTGCAGAGTAATCCGAGCATCGAGAGTTCGAAGACGATCAGCAACTCGAGTCTGCAGGATCTCGGGGAGACGGAATTCACGGGCTCGGAGCTCGCGACTTACATGGGGGAGGTTAATATCGATCTGGTAACTCATCGACCGATTGCCAAATCGTGACGGGGCCCCTCCCCTCCCCTCATCCCCCGGGCGGGGGCCGAGGACGTTTAATCTCGACGCTGCGCGACAAACGAAAGACTGTTCGCGCTTGTGATAATACCTCGACCGAAGATTCTATACTTGCTGTCTTCATCGTCGTTGAACAAAACGACGAGTCCAGCGACCGAGTCGAAAATTTGCCCGAGCGAAACATGACGTCGGACTGAGAATAAAAAATTAAGCTTATTCTTATTCTAACACTACAGTCAAATAATAAATTTGTTTCTTTATTTATCTCTGTACCATATGATTTTTCAGCTTAAGTCAATTAAGATAACTTGTTGCAAATCGCTTCAAGAACAAAACATACTCAAAATTCAAGGTTATCCAAGGTGTCCCGTCCTCGTAATATGCCCATGAATATCATGAATAATGAAGTAATGAGATTTTTATAAAAAAAACTGAGGAAAACTTCTTTGACGTAGCATAAAAATCGTGCAAAATTTCAACAAGCTTCACCGTCCAGAAGTCCAAGATATTTAGGGTTAAAAATTGCGATATTTAACAGATGCTCTTAAGGGAGAGCTCTGAAAATCATGATATTTAATAATGAATATCTCGATATCTACATGGTGAAACCTTTTTAAGTTTGATGACACGTATGTAGATCATATCAAAGAAATTTTGCACGAATTTCCAACAAAATCCCATTATAATGATGTGTTAGAACTACCTTAAGTTGAAAATAGCAAACTTTGCGAAATTTCGATCTAAAATCGAAGATCAAGGTTGAAAAATACTTTGAACGATGACACTTTTCTGTAAAATAATCGACATTTTATGCGAAGATGGACATTTATTTGTTTATTTAACTGAAGAGTAATGCGAGTTAAATTGGTGTAAAACTTGAATTAAATGTTTTCTCTGTGGTGAGGGAGGAGATCATGCATTGGAATTACAAGAGAAAAATGAGAAAAGAGAGTGAGATAAATTTTTCTCACGTGCGAGAAACAAATCGAGTACAAATCTGCAACAAAGAAATACGGACTGCCTCTATATTATTGTGTTAAGTCGAGTCGAAGAGAGCAGCGCTTCGTTGAATCTGAAAAGCAGTTGTTACGTAAACAATTGAACTCGACGACTTATCTAATATTAAAAGTGCTCTGATAAGCGCCGATTATTAATGAATTTCGCACGAAAGTTGAAAAGCCGGCGGTTTACCGAAAATATTTTAAATATGCTAAAGTAAGGCGTGATTAAACTTTTTATAAATTGTTTCAGTGATTACCGTCTCTACGTGTTAAAAAACTTTGTGTAAAAATCAACGTAAGCGCATCCGGAAGATCGACAGACAGAGTTTTATGCGGTAACAATCGAAATACGCGATCGAATCGACTCGCGCGAGCGCAATAGCATTCCCGAAACTCGATCGCGATTATTATCTTCGAGTACAATTGTGATTAATTAGATCCTGTGATTAAGAATAATAATGATAACGCACGAAATTTTCTATAGGAAAAACGTTTAAAAGCCTAAGCAAAAGTGAAAAAGATTAAAAACGTTTTCAATGACACTGATCGATCAAACATTCAATATTATTCCGTGTCGCAGCCTACGTGTTTCCATCAGGTAGATTATATAATTGAGCCACTTAATCATTTTTGACTGTTCTTTTCGATGCGAATTATCGTAATTGTACAGAGTGTCATCCGCGTATAGATGCAAGCTCCGGTCGAGCCAACCTCGCGAGAAATCCTTTTCTCAAAATTACTTTGAAATATTTTTGTCTCGATGTTCAAAGAGTTTAAGAATGAAATTAAAGCGCACTAATGAATTATGTAATGATCGATCGTCGTCGAAAGGCCTTCTTCCTTTATCCTTCACTACTCCTGCGAGGAAATTTAATCGGCGAGTTATTAATTCATGCAACATCGAACAACGCATCTCAGAATATATTTATGAACTGGGTTTTATGCAAGCTCCGCGACTTTTTTTTATTTTTTTAATAACGCATAAAAAATTAATATAAAATTAATCGGAAAAAGTTTCCGATTTGGTGATAGAATTACAAATTTAAAATACGTACGATGAAGACAGAATTTTTTGGAAATATAATTTGATGAAAGATTGAAAAGTATTCATTTAATTTAGGTATCAATTAAAACATGACAAATATCATTTATATATTTGTTTACTGTTATTGTTCTCTTCGTAACATTAAAAAACCGAAAGAGACGCATGTGCATTGCAAATTTAAATATTTTGGAGACACAATTTGACGAACTACATGGGAAAGTATCGATCAGAAAGAAACAAATTTTGCTTGAATAAAACGAAAGTTTGTAGAATTTACGAATATACGAGTAGGAAAATATTCAATCGAATTTTTTAAAATTATGCACGATTGTGTGTAATATTAGTTTGATCTAAGGTTCAACTCAGTTCTTTAAATACGTACATATAAATCAAAAAAAATGTACATTTTTAAATCATATGTAAAACGAGAAAAAATTATAATAACACAAAATAGTTTTAGGGAATTAATGAATATCTGTGAGGCTTTCAGATCGGAGCTCAAACAATACTACATAACAATGATATTCCAATTATGAAATATTGGAATAAGAAAGAGAAAGGAGGCAAAAGGATTAAAAAATAAGGAACGTTGTAGTCGTTGAATTTCAGCGTGATTTAACAAGATTTCCCTCACCGCCCACAAACGGCATATCGATAATGCTTCTTTACGGATCATTTATTTCTCGTCCTATATACATGTTCGACAAGGTGTACAAAATGTGTCGGAAGTTATTTGTTCAAATCGAATGGGAATTCGAGAGTGAGGATACTATTTCAACGTCTGCTCAATCGTTCAGAAAGAATTTTGTATTTTACCGAAGTAGAGGGTAAGCGAATGTAAACTCTGGCGACCTGCCAAAAGATCCTCAAACGAGAAATAAGTGTAGAAAAAAAGCTGAAGAAGCCAAAAAAAGGGGAAAAGAATAACGCGCAAGAAGTGTTGTTGTTACAAATTCGTGTAACTATATTTTATTTGAACGTGAACAAAAAAAAACAAAAATTAAGGGAAAATAGATAATTGCTCGATTTCGACGATAAAACGCGGAAGTGAGCATCAAATCTTGTGCGCGTGCTGTGGGGAATACACGTTATGAAAAATAAGTGTGCTCTTCGTGAGAGATAATCGAGGGTTGGCTGTTATCTAAAAGTCGGTCTTGGGCCGCTTCTCGAGGTAAGCCTTGATTTTGGGAAGAGCGTTTATCGTATCAACGAGTTTCTTCAACTCCGGATAGTCCTTGTTCAGGTCGTGACCCAGCACATGGGACAAGTAATCGTGGTAACCTGCATACAATATGTCAGCGTAGGATACCTGAACAAAAAAATTCATTCATGCTCAGATTATTGGATGCTTTTTCACATTTTTTGTTATTTAAAATTGGAATCCATAAAAAATTCATTTTTTTTTATTAATTCAACGATTTTTTAAAGAAATTAAAGGTCGTGTATGTTTTTAACTCTTTTATCGACAACATATTTAGTAGAATTCGAAATAGAACATTTCATTCGCGATAAAAATTTATTTGCTGAAAAAATTCGTTATGAAAATCACATTATTTTGATAATTGTTTAAAATATGACATAATTTGAACTAAAAAGTCGAGATGAAGTACATATTTTGTGAAATTTTAACATTAACGAGGTACATGTTGAAGAAAAATTTATCGATGGATATCAGAAAATTTGTAGAGCTTAATTTTACCTTTCCACCAACAAAGTAGCCACCATTCTTCTTTACTTGCTTCTGGAATTGGTCGAGAGAAAACTTGTACTTTTCGAATGCACCTTCCTTCAATTTTTCTTTGAAAGCTGGGTCTTTTTCCCAGTAGTAGTGCGACAATGCTGTTCAAAAAGTGAATTATTTTTAGCAACATTTAAAATACTTATCGAAATGAAGTTCTCGATAAATTTATATAACAAACTTGGAAAATTACAAAATTTTGTGTTAAATCAAACTGGTGTTTAGAACAATAAAAAAAGAATTGGTTCATTCTTTATTTGCCTTTTGAAATCATCTGATTTAGAATGCACATAAAATTATTTAATTTCTTACGTATCCTCATGTCGTCGATACAATCCGCAGCGGCGTCGATCTCCAGAGCCTCGAGGTCGTCTTTCCCGTAAAGATTGAATTTCTTGGCGAGATAGCGGATAATCGCCTTGGACTGGTGATATTTCTTGCCGTCAATCTCCAGCACGGGTACCTGACCCATTGGCATATCTGCCGAACGAGATATTCATTTTAAATATTCACATTAAGAAATCGCGCTTAAATTTATTTTCTTCATAAATCTCCTTATCTGTTACGCAATAATCCCAAATTTACAGGAAAGTCGTGATGGTAATTTTTTAATTTTTAATTTATCAAAAACATACCGCGTTATAAAAAAAATTATTATTTTTTTTTATAAAAATCAATTTATTTTAATATTTATATGTATATTTGAAACAATCCAAATGAAGCTCATTTAACTAATTGATAAATGCAAGTAACATTAAATATTGAAAAACATAACGTGATATCATTTTTTTTATATAAAGAACTAAAAAATGTAAAAAAATAATACTATAATATTCAACTTTTAATTAATGCGTGAAAATGCATAGTTACTAAACTGCAAACTGTTAATAAAAAGAAAAATAATAATAATTTATTTAAGTAAACTAATTTTTGTAAACTATTTTTTTTTAATTGTGCTCTGAAAAAGGTCTAATCTTTTTATGTTTTAATGACTTTGGGAATTAAAGGTGATGAAAGTAATGAAAAACCTTACTTGGCTTATGCTTGGGCCATTCGTCAAAGCTCAGACGAATATCCTCGAAATCGACGCCTCCATAGCTCAACGTAAGTCTAATAGGCTCAGCCAAGCCGGTAATGTTGAAGTATGTCAGCTTGTAGCTCGGCATGATGCTTTTATAAAGCTACGAAATAATTTACTGTGCAAATTATTGTTGTTATTATTATTATTATTATTGTTCGTAAGATATTTATATTACAAAATAAATTATTCGTCAAAGAGTCTCAATATATCTTTATTGATATTACATTTTATTTATATTTACTTATTTTTTATTATTATATTTTATATACTTTTTTAAAATATATTTTTGATGCTATCTACAAAATAATATTTTCTCAAAAACAATAAAATGCAATTTTTAACATTTTCCATGTCGCATTACTTTTTAAACATTGAAAGAAACGTGAGAGCGAGGAAAGTATTTTTTTTTCGCTAAATCATACACGTTTCGTGGCAATTCTCTGTGAGACAATGAATTCCGGAAGCTACTGAGTACAATGGATGCGTTATGTCATAACGATGAAACGGACAATTGTATTTAAAAAACAATCTTACTTCATTGACCAATATTTGAAAAAGTGAAATGTTATCAGGATAAAAAATAAAATTTTCAATGTCTCAAGCTTTGTAAAGAATGTAAGAATGTAAATTGTTGCACATTTTTTCAACCATAGTCAGTTATATCCGTACAATCACGATAATGAGCTGGTTGTCATTGCCCTGAATTCCTAGAGTAAAACTTGCTTAGTCATGAAACAGACTCCCATGGAGACACGATAACATCGTGTTAAATATTGTAAATATCAATTCATGAGTATATATATAAATTTTTTGTCATATTTTCTAACACATCATAAACGTTGGAAAAATGAAAAAAAAAATTCAAGATAATGTATTCTAATGATAGCACGCTATGTAATAGTTCTTGGAAAAATAGTGCCGAGCAGACATAAATCAATTTTCAAAGAGAGTACAAATAAATGAGTAAAATAATGAAACATCCATAATCTCAATAAAACTGAAATTTTCCAACAAGATCAGTATATATGTATATGTATAACAATGGTATCTGTCCTGATAAGGTGTTCAAAAAATAGTGCAGTACGAAAAGATAAATAAAGCGACTGAACGGATGAATAAGCAAATAAATAAAGAGATTGAGCATTTGTCTTGATAAAAATAAAATTTTTCTTTCCGTTGAAAACGAGTGATGATAAGTACGTATGTATATCCTGATAATTTGTGCAACAAAAAAGTACAGTACAAATAAAAAGCGAACAAACAAATAAATACAGAAAAATTGTATTTTTTTAACTTGTTAAAATAATATGTCGTGTTAATGTATTTGGTAGATCGTAATTTTGTTATTTTATTTATTTTGTCTTTAACTCTCGGACGGGTGTGTCAAAAATTATGACGCGCAAGGGCGCGTGGGGTCTTCGTGGACCCCAATTTTTAAATTGTTAAAAAAATATATAAAATATTTCACGGTTTTTTTTGCAGATAATTGTTAATTAACATGTTTTCGAAAAAGTTGTGAAAAAAAATTTTTCATTCGAAAGAGAAACACTTTCAAAAATGTATTTTTAAAAAACGGGACGAGCAATTTCAATGGTAATTTTTCTGGGGTCCAAAAGACCCCACGCGCCCGTCCGAGGATTAACAAAATGACAATTTGGGCAGTGCGTTAGCTCAACTCTTCACTTCTCTACTCAAGACCATGTTTTAGGCTACATCATTTGGCATTTTAAAACTGCAGTGGAGTTTATTTTTGAGTAAATTTATTCCAAAATAGTAAATTTTTTAATACCAGCCAAATTCAAGATGAATAAATACAAATACAAATAAAGTCATGAGCAGAGAAGTGAAAAGTAGAGCTATATAACGTACTACCTACAATTTGTCGTTTAAACAAAATATTTTATTCTTATAGAGTAAGATTCAAACGATTTAGGCAAATAAATAGAGAGATTTTACGATTATTGTCTCGATAAGAGACTCATATTTTTCAACGATGAGTGTTAAACGTAATTTGACAATAATGCGGATTTACAGATAACTCACTTTTTGACACGTTGTTCTCTTAACAAAATGGTGAAAAAATGTAGAATAAAATGAAAGTAGAAGTTTATGCTGAGGGGGTACACGGTTAGATGAACGAAAGAGTAGAAACTGAGCGTTGAGAGCCGCTCGAGCAACTTAGTATCGTGGCCTCGATATACGCAGTTATATCATCACGCCCCAGTCAGTGGATCCCCACTCAAATCCTTCTCTTTTTTTCTTCTACTTTCGAGCGAGCCCAGGATTCGTGTGTATATCATGTCACACCCATATTGATTTGAGAATTGCGTCCACGGGTGTAACAACAGAAAAACTAGCCTTTCACGTGACTTATTATTGCTGACGCATCCTCCTGTGTCTCCATATGCGAGACGACGATCAACATTATTTACCAGGCCCTCATCGTTTACATTTTCTGTTACTTCGACCGATTATTATCCAGCTTCGCGCGCTTACATTTTACTCATACTCATCCATTCATTGACTATTAAACAAACTCCACACCCGCTCAGAACAATTATTATTCGTCATGATTTCTCGACAATTAAGTATACTATATACAAGAGCTTTCGACAAGAATCATCATTTATGGATTTATCCACACAGTTTTATATACATTAAGAATGTCTTCCAACTCAAGTTGAATACTTTTTACACATTTTTTCTTTTTAAACATACTTTTTACTGTTATTCGAGTATACTAAAATAAAGTGTTACATTTTTAGGAATTAAGAATTATCATGGTGGTCCAAAAACTATATATTATTTAGTTACGTTAAAACTTTTATTAAAATTGTTGTTTTGATTAAGATCAGAAAATTTGTCAATGCTTGACTTCTATTACAATATTGAGCTCTGAGTAACGTTTTATCGTCATTTATCGTTAATAATTAATTTAAAAAAAGGCCCGTAACCTCAAGTTTTTCTTTGTCTTACAGGTTTTAAAATTTTTCATGAATAAAGATACGGAATTGCGTTCTCGCATCTATGCTCAATGTTAAAAATCGAATTTTCAATTACGAATATTTTTATTAAATGGTCCGTAAAGACAGGTTTTTTTGTACGGATTTTGTAGCTGGCAACTTTTTTTCAATCATTTGATCCCAAAATGATAAATTTTTCTTTTAATCAGCATTTTTGATAGACATCCTTAATTGTCTATTTCCAAACTTGTTGATCTTATACAACTCGATTTATCAAATTTAGTATTATTCAGCTATTTTTCTTATCAGCCGCGACATAAGTATATACCTGTTTGTTTTATCACCTTGGAACGTGTGATTTTTTGTCGCAGATGTTATCGAGTTTTTTTTTGAAACGAATATAGCTAGGAAGCTATACTGATACGTGCGGTCGTTGTGCGCTGATAGAAGTGCTGCTAGATCGAGAGTGGATTATAATCTCCGAGGGCTTTCACGTCGATACACAAATGTGGATACAAGTTAATATCAATAATGAACGTATTTCTTCGATTCCCCGTCAAGGTCTTCTTCTCTTCGCCAGAGATGTGGGGATCTGTTCGTCGTGGCGATTTATTCGCGCGCAACTTGGTCGGCGGCTCATTGTCATTATCGTTTTTTCTTTTTTTTTTCGTATTTCCATAGCGGTGGAACATTGAAAAAGCACCGTGAGGTTGTCTTTTCCCCAAGTCGTAGACGGTGTATCGATTTACGTGGAAAGCCACTCAAACCGAATCGATTTCAGAATCGACCGCAAATTCGTTTGCTCCTTTCCGTCATTTAAACATTTACAACGGCCCTTTGAAGATTTTATAATCGACACATCATCCCACGATTCCCATCCGTGAAAGTTTTTACGATCAAAACGTATTCGTTTCATAATTAAGAGATACATTTCAATTGAAAATAACTTTCCGAGCAACCCCGCACTTAAAATTTCCATTGATCAAAGTTTAAAAAATAATCAAATGAGACAAGCTTGCAAAGCCTTATCGGCAGGTGTTACCATCAGCTTATTTCTGTCCAGAATCCCCGTATGTCACCAATGTTAGAGTGTATTATGAGATAAAACCGAGTGCGAATGGATGAGTCGAACTTATGAAATATATTCGTCGAAGCTTTGGTCATCTAAAAAAAAACGAAATGTACTCATTGATTGTCTGAAATATATGTTTTATTGTTATGAAAAATATGAGAAGACAACAACTATGTCTAGGATAAATCTACGTAAATCGGCAAACGAATGTAATCGAGTACGAAATAGAAAAAAAAGTGTAAAAAAGTATATGGTCAGCGGTGATAGCAGATTTATTCGTGGCTTCCTAGGCGTCGGTCTTGGGACGCTTTTCGATCCAGGCTTTGATGTTTGGAAGCTCGGTGACTTTCTTGACGAGTGCCTTGAGATTCTCGTGTTTGTCAGTGATGTCGAACTTGGCCATGAAGTTTATGTAGTCGAGAAGAGCTACGAATACGAAGTCAGCCCAGGTTAATTTGCCACCAACGAGATAGCCACCGTTCTTCTTCACTTGAGCGTCCAATCGCTCCGTGTAAAACGGTATAATCTCCTTAACGAGCGGTTCGTATTTGCTCTCTTTGACCTTCTCGTCGGACTCGTAGTGATAAGCCCCGATTTCTGTCAAGAATATACATCGAAAGTAAAATACCGCCGTTGTACCAAATTTTCGAGAAACTATACATCTCGCTATATTATCGTAACTCTCATCCCCCCGTTCTTCATTTTTTGTTTTTTTGCAATGTCATTAGTTAACTCACTGGTGCGTAAGTCGTGAATCGTATCAACAGCAGCATCGATTTCCAGATTTTCCCAGTCATCCTTGCCCAACAAACCGTACTGCTTGGCCAAGTAGCGGCAAATTGCCGTCGATTGATGGATTTTCTTGCCATCAACTTCCAGCACTGGCACTTGGCCGAATGGCATATCTGGAAAAGGACATAGAACAATAACAAAAAACATTAGTTGATAAAATATAGTAAGTGCTTGAAGTAGTAAGAAAAAAATACTATCAAGTAGTTTGACAGCAAGAGCTGTTTATAAAAAAAAATTTTGAAAAAAATATGGTTTTTAGAAAAGACAGCAGAAAGAAATTCTTAACGTTGAATTTTTAAACTCAGATAGCCAAAAAGTTATTAACTTTTTGTAACTTCGTTTCACTATCGAATGGAAATTTGACAATATTTTATCAACGATTTAAACATTTTTAATTGTTCAAATAATTAAGTAAAAGTTTTGAAATGAATCTCTATAAAAAATGTACAATGCTACAAGTACGTGTAAAAAATTACAAAAATTTGGTAATTTTTCGATAAAACTGCTTTGAATTTGACACGAAATTTTCTCGTACACTCAGAAGCTGCATTCCAAAAAATTTACCTAATTTTTTTTATTTTTTATATTGCTTACTTATTTTTTAAAATGGAAACGAAGATACTAGAAAAAATGGAAAAATCACTGATCGATCTTCAAAGCTCGTGACAAAAAAAAAACAAAAAAAAAACAGAAAACGAGTCGATTGTTCATTCACTGTTTCGCTGAATCGTTACGATTGTTCCCTTTGTCGATACAATAAACAATTGCACGAAGCTCTGATTTGTTATCTCAGCACTGAATTTATTAAAGTTTCCGCTGAAACTTCAAAATCTTACCAGGCTTCAATGTGGGCCAATCGTTTCGATCGAAACGAAAGTCTTCGTACTCAACGCCAGCGTGGGCGAAGATGAAGCGGATCGGCTCGGCGAGAGCCTTGACAGGGAAATACGTTAACTTGTAGCTCGGCATTTTTCCTGTATTGAGAAACAGTAAGAAAACATTGTTTCCATTCTTTTATCCGTCGAAATAAAAATGCGAAGAAAATAAGGGTAAAGTGACCAATAAACGATTGAGAAAACTAAATATCCCTCGTATATTTAGAAAAAAAATAAAATCAATTTTTTTAATGAATAAAATGTTAAGTACCAGGTATTTGAAAAAAAGAAAGTTTTATCTATATTGAAAAAGAAAAAAAAAATTATTTTCTATCTAAATGAAAATGTAAAAAATGTTTTTGCTCAATTGAAAAAGTAATTGTGAAGGAAAAAAAAAACATTGACATGGGCATTAAAATCGTGAAATTATAGTTTAACATGGATATTTATTGAGAAAAAAAAAAATTTGTCAGGATCGTTGGAAATGTTTCGAAAGGCTCTGGTCGTCGGTCAATTAAGGTCTGAAAGTAGACGTAAAAAAAATTCTGAAAAAGATAAATAAATAGGCATATAATATATGTAAAAAGAAAAAAGAATGTGTTTATCTGCTAGGATCGAAGAACACGTTGCTATGCCGGATCATAGGAACGATTGGAAAACGGATAGAGGAAATCTATTGCGTAACCGCGATGTATTACCGCGGCTAATATATAGTAATAGAAAAAGCAGAGGTGCTCGGTGCGATGATTCGTGAGTCACCGTTCGTTGTCTGCCGCTAATAAGTACATACGTAGTTGATTGCCCCCGTTTGTATATGCGCTCTTACTAAGTTATCAGCATTGTGTTAGACTCTGAGATAGAAATGTGCTCCATCATCGTATGTACAAATATTTTCACAGCTTCATATGTAGCCTTATCGTTCCCTTTCGATCGCATTTCCAAATTTAACTTTCATTTTCAACAACGAATAGATGCGATAACCACGCGAAAAAAAATAAGACCGCGTATCGTATTTTTTTATCAGAATAAAAATGTTCTCGTCATCACAATTTTATTCTCTTTTCTTTTACATTGAAAAAAAAATAATTAAAATCGTATAAGGTATAAACGTCTCAATAGTGTTGGACAGCTAAAGGATTTCGCACTTTATCGCTTTGTTTAAAAAATATCCAAACAAAAAAATCTGCTTCAAATTCACATCCTGACTATTGTCTGATATTTTACCGATTCAATATTCATAGGGTTTCCTCAAATTTTCATAATTAATGCCATTTTGCGGCTGGTGTATCACACAACGGATCTTTCTTTCTAGCAGAAGATATTAGTGAAAATAACATGGCGGTGCGAGGCGCGCTTTATTTGGATTTGAACGAGTGTAACATACTGAAATCCTTATTAATCGATTAAATTTTGTATTCTTTATAATTATATTACTAAATATTTGCTTAAATTTAGTTAATCAAAAAGTTGAAAAAAAAGTTTTTTCTTTATATAAAATCAAACATCTTTTAACGAAAAAAAATAACTTCTTCCAAGCATTGGTCTAAATGTCATACGGAATAACCCATCAGGTTATGTATACGCTAGTCAAATTCAGTCGTTATTATTTCCGAATATTTTGTTATTAAACAATTAAATTTATCATAGCTTTTATATAATCTAATTGTACGTAAATAAAAATAAATTATAGACAAAATTTGACTTCGGCCCAACTCGACCGAACTACCTTAAAAGTACAGGGAATTGAAATTTGTTCACGATGAAAATTAAAAAGAACGTTCTCTGTCACTAAAGAAATTTATATAAAAATTCAGAAAAAAGAAATCATCCACGTTGTTTTCGAGTAATCAAAAGTGTCAAAGTTACATTCTTATAGACGGAAAGTACATATATGTATATTATTTAAAAAATAATATTTCATGGTTCAGTTGTTCGGGAAATACGTAGACGAAAATTCTTTAAAAATTCGTGTTTATGCATTCCATATGAAAGAATATCCTCTCCAAAATTGAACGAATTTTTATCATTTAATTATATGTATACCGAAACACTTTAACCGAAATGATGATAGAAAAAATATTTACGTCGCGCGATGCGCAGATGTTACAAATTCACCGGCCGGAATCACGCCATACTTGCAGAACGAGGGGAGTGGACGCGACCTCGCCTCAATTAGATAAGTCAAAGTACAGCTTTTTCTGACGTTATTAACGAAATTTTTATATGTAAATCACCGTAATAAACAAAATACGAAAAACTGACATTTCGATGATCGCAATCGTCATCAATTTTCTGTCAACGAGAGTGATATTTTCATCCTTGGAGACTGCGAGAAGCCGGGATGCAAACAAAATATACAACATACGTCGACTAGACGTAGAAAAATCGTCTAAATGTTTTACAGAGATTTTCAGTCGAATAGAATATTTAGAAAAATTTATGTACTTACGTTTACGTGCGATAAAGAAAGATATGAGAAAGCACAGGCGTCAAACTGATATACCGCGGCTAACACAGTTTCAATTATGGATTCCAAACGAAGCAAAACAAAAAAGTTAGTGCGTTTATATCGCGCACGTTGGCGAGAGCTACATATATTAACTTGGCCACCAACTGAAAGATTTTGAAATTTTTATTAATACTATTCGATTTCAAGTCGTTTGTAAGTGATCGTAAGATGAATTTTATCGTTTGTAAGATATTATTTACACAGATATAATAAAAACAAAATTAAAGTACAAGTTAGCCGCAATTTTTTTAATTTTACCTGAATCAAAAAATTCCAACGCCAATCGATTCAAAGTCGCTCAAAAACATAATTGATTTTGTTGTTTCTAAGATTATAATTATCGAGATATATAAAAAAATTTTGATAAACACGTGTCTCAAGCAATTTTACTACACCGTGAACATGCATTTAATAAACCATAAATATGTAATAATTCTCTGATACTAATCAGTTTTATCAGACATTAATCGATATATTTGTATGTACTTATACGAATTATGAAAAACAAATTTTGTTTCGTAAGACGCTGTAATGTAACTTTTTGCTCCCAGCAGCATCGCGACTGTGGTAGTTCCGAGAAGCCATTAGGCGGTCAATTTTGAAATGAAAAGCATTTTATCGATTTATTGCATTAATTATTGTCTTAGAAACAATAAAAATGATCTTGGAATAACTCAATGACGATAAATTGACAATATGTCTAAGTAAAATCTTAATAAAGTACATGCACCTCGGGTTTTGGCGAGGACGAAGTTTTTTTTCTGTATAAAAAGTTACATATGCAGTGTCTTACGAAACAAAATTTGTTTTTCATTAATTCGTATAAGCAGGGATGGCCAGAGCTTGATACTTTTCTGAGAAATGAAAATTTTTCAATCGGTGATGTTATTTTCATCAATGAGGCAATAAAGATTATCTATTGAAGCATTTTCATTTCTCAGAAAAGTATCGAGCTCTGCCTATCCCTGCGTATATAAGTAGTACAAATATATCGATTAATGTTTGAAAAATTGATTAGTAGCAGAATTATGGTGTGGTTATTGCTTGAGACGTGTTTATCAAATTTATTTTTGATATACACTAAACCTCCCATAAGTCATATATGTATCTCTCATAAGTCATAACCTTTCATTTCTCCGACGGCTCTGTCCCCACTACCAATGTAAAACTAATGTATTGCGATTATACGCATGCATAAATCTCATAACGCCTGCGTAATTGAATTTTTGGAACTTCAGTGGAGGAAAAGGGGAAATATGACTTGTGAGAGGTGTCTCCGTCCCAACTTATGTTTTTGAGCGACTTTTAGAATCGATTGGCGTTGGAATTTTTTTGATTCAGGTAAAATTAAAAAAGTTGCGGCATACCTTGTAACTTTAATTTTGTTTTTATTGTATCTGAGTAAAATATCTTACAAACGATAAAATTCATCTTACGATCACTTACGAACGATTTAGAATCGAATAGTATTAATAAAAATTTCGAAATCTTTCAGTCTTTCAATCTTTCACATAAGTACATAACCTTAAATGATTGAAGCGCAGTTGAAAAAACAGGGCCGTATACACATATTTTATTTTCCATTATAAATATTAATAAAAGTTGAAATTTATTACAAGAAATGGCGGAATCGAAAAATTCAGTAATTACCAGAAGAAATAGAGATTGTTTAGCGTGTCGACTTATTAGCGGATCTGGACTTATTGGTGCTGGTTTTTACGTGTCGCATCAATCGAAAAAATTTAACCGAAATCGTGGAAAGAGAATGATGTTCTCAATTGGAACTGGTACATAAATATTTTTTGTTTTTTATGATTTACATATAGCTATATAATTTACATATAGCTATATACAGATTTTCCTATATAACTATATAACTGTTATAACTATATAGCAGATTTTCCAATTACATATAGCCCTAAAAATAAATTTTTTTATAATACCAAAATGTTTTAGTTCTTGTATTGTTGGGTTCAGCGAGGATATTTAATCTACCACCGTTTCGAGATCAATTTAGCCATGACTAAACTTTCAGCAGTTATACTTAAAATATATTATTGTCTATTAATAAAATACATAGGACAAAACAATAATGTTTTCATAAATTCTTATTCTATGTATATTCAATGTGTACGTACGTTTTCCTAATAAAAAATACTATAGTAACCGATTACTGATTTATTTATTTTTAACTAATTATTAGAATTATGAACAAAAGTTTGGAATCAACCGAATCAATTTTTTTTTGGAAAAAGCGGAAACAAAACAGCCCGGTGCAGAGATAAAAATGGCGTTAAATGAAGCCTCTCAGTCTTCAGACTCCGATTCGGATCACGTGTTCCCACCGAAAAAGAGTGCCGTTTTAAAAATATTCATGATTGGCTTCAATTTCATAATACTTTGACGCATTCTTTTCACTTTCAGGCGAAAAAGAAATCAAAAAGGTTGGCGTCGATCGATGACAGGTTTGTCGATGATTCTCGTCTCAGAAAGCGAGAGGGTAGAGTACGAAAACTGGAAACCTGTACGGACAATTCTGAAGACTCCGATTGAAGCATCTTTGTTGTCTTCTCGTTCCACTGCGACCAGTTAATTGCAATGCATAGCTGCGCTGTGCCCAAAAATTATTACTTTAGAAGTTTTTTATTTTCCTAATGAACTGAATTTTCAGTATTACCGAATTTATGTTAA
>JAPYYW010001339.1:0-30691 GCA_030522545.1 Cremastinae sp. A BG-2022a | reverse complement strand
TCATCGTGTCCTCAACAAATTTCGATTCCCTATACTTTTAACACGTAAAACTTCATTTATTTTCGCCATTTACAAATGGCTACAGCCAACCTCCTTAAGCGCACACAATTCGCGATCGATATTGACGTTTTGTTTTGTAAGAATTGCGTGAAAAATCAACGAAGACGGTGAACATTTCGTAGACGTCTAGTCGCAAATGAGTTGCGTACGCTTCGTCACCCAACGTATATGTAAACTCGCGTCATTAACCGGTGCATCCGTACAGAAAGTGTTCGTAGGGACGGAAGTGCATCCTTCCCCCACTCGAGCGAACGCCGCGCCAGTTACCGCGAGGATCCTCTTTCCCTTGACACGATCCTTCTCCCGTAACCATCTTACATTTTCAACGATCCCTTCATCCAATAACGGCCAACCTCAACCAAATTTCTTCCAAAGTATAATAGCACTTTCGAATTAACTCGTCTCCAAATGAAACAAAAAGTTATATCAAACACTGAATGAATAAATAAAAATAAAATAAAATGAATCGTAAAAATCATGTAAAATTATAAAGCAATATTTTTTTTATATAGAAATTAATTTGGAAATAATGTTTGTGTAAAAAATTAATTTACAAATGATGTTTATGTAAAAAAAACATCGCAGTGCGTTTATCGTGCTCTTGAGGTGAAACTTGGTCGAATTTTCATCGAATTTCAATGCAAGTTCAATTCGATCGAAATAAAAAATAATGAAAATGATCCGCGGATTATTTCAACGTTCCCCGTTATTTTTTTGGTGCATTAGCCTCCCTTTTGTGAGCTGTGGCGAATGAAACGTGGTCCCCACGTGTGGGGAATTCACACGAGAAAAAATATAAAAAGCGGGGAGAACTGTTCGTGCGTGTGTTTTTTTTCTTTCTCTCGCTCGATCGCAGCGCGTCTTTCCGATCGCTCGGTCTCTCTCGGCGGCGGGTCGTGCTCAACAGGTAGAGAGGAAGAGCACAGGTGGCGATATTCCCTCTCGAGCAACTGTCCGCGAGTGTTGTTACGTGTGTGAGCCGCTCGTAGTCTCGATCCGGTGGTCAAAGTCTTGGATGGTCAGTCGTCAACGGGTGATGGATAACGCCTCTGCCAGACGAACCTCGCGTTCACCTCGTGCACGATTCCCCATCACGATTCTGTCCGATCATTCAATTCCGTGTCTCTCAGTGTCAAAAGAATTTTTTTTCACCTGCCTTTATCACTTTCGTGCTTTTTTCGTGGTTCCAGTCAAAATAGTTTCAATGATAGTGGTGGATTTCTCGTAATCGAGTGAAAGTGAGAGAGTTTCTTATCGCATCCGATTGTCACAAAAGTGCGAGCTGACAAAAAGATTTCGTTGCGAGTGACGTTCGTGTTCGAACGTTTCGTTTGGATATCGTTTTTTTTCTGGATTATTCGTGAATTTTTTCGTGTTTTCGGTGATGCTCCGTAGTCTGGGGATTTTATGATGGATAATATACGGAGGATTATTTTATAAATATAAAATTGGTAAATAATTATTACAGTTTTTTTTTCAATTATTTTTTAAAAATTGTCTTGGAGTTGAAAAGTTTTCGTCGTTTTTGTATTTATTATTGAGATGAAAACTCGGGAGTATACAATTCCTACGTGTATTTTAGTATCAGAATTCGACGTCTCAGCACGACCGCGATTCGTTCAAGCGTGATTACCATGATGAAAGCTCGAGTAGCGCGAAGTTTTTTTTTCTTATGTTAAACATACTCCGCCATCCTTCAATAATTACTCGACGTTTTTCAGGACAACCATCAATGTAATCGTTTAAATTTACATAATATGAATGCAGGCAAAATTGTGCAACGAAAATAACTGCATTTGGGTCACAGAACTGCATTTTGAAACGTCTTAGAAAATTTCTCAATATTCTATCTTTGCACAAGACGATACACATATATTATATTTAAAAACAACTTATTTTTAGAATCATATGATTGATTATTTAAATTAATTAAAAAATGGAGTCGAACGACAGCAAAATTTAATTTACTCAATAAAGTGCAATCTTCATACTTTCTGTTTCTATTTGGTCTAATTTAAAAAATTGCAACTTACGATAATTAGAATTCATTATAAAAATTTGTGTAATGTGTCACCAATGACTTACCAAAAAATCATCTAATGAATAAATAATTAGAATTCATTATAAAAATTTGTGTAATATGTCACCAATGACTTACCAAAAAATCATCTAATGATTTTTTTATTATATAAAGCAGAAATTTATAACTAAATTTCAAAAATATTTTAATAAAGTACACATTTATTAAGATAATTATTTTAAAGAGAAATGATTGGACAGATATTCCTAATGAGTTTTTATGATATAGATTTTTCCATATGTACATATTTTTTCAATTTTCTGATCCATCTATACTTCTTTTAGTTTGAATACAATTTTAAAACAATCTTGATAATCAGTTAATTTAATTTTTAATTAATTTTTCCAGTACATATATAGAGTCTTATCGTAAATTGAACGTGAAAAGCATGCGTCTTAATCCGAAAAAATTAAAGTCTAGTTTCTCGAGGATGAAGTGATAAAGAATGAAGAAAAAAAGTGTTGGGAGAGTAGAATCGATGGTCCGTACGTTATCCATACATGCTCTCCATCCCGTGACAAACGACAGTACGTGACTCTGGTCGTTTGAGAAAAATGATTTCGGGAGGGAGGAGCGCGCACGCGAAAATGTAAAAGAGAGAGAGTGAGATGCGAGAGCGAAGGAGAAACGAGAAAACGCATGATACATACGTACACGCGTGGACGATAGCTCCGGTGGGGAAATTTCGTAAAAATCGAGTTTCCGGGTCACGTCGCGTCCGTTCGCCATCCATCCATCGGGCGAGATCCCCGCGTGGATACCCTCGAAATTTATCGCCTCATTCGCGATTCATCAACGCGAAAAGCATCCCTTTTTGTCCCAAAATTTTTCTTACGTCACTTTTGTTTTGTTAAAAAAAAGGAAAAAATAGCTCGATGCGGAATTTATCTTTTCTGAGTGATGGATTCGGACCTGTTGCAGAGAAATAATCGGGGAGAGTGGACGAGGGGATTCGAGGGGAGTCGCGACAATATGGTCGTGACGGGAACGATGAATCCTCCGGCGTTTCCCAGCGCTTCGTCGAAGCAGCTGACATCGAGGCGTCTTTCGTCGACGCGAGGACTCGGAAAGTCCTCGATCGTCGACCGGCAGGAGGATAATAAGGCGATAAATTGGGAGCTGAACGAGAGAATAAGCCTGAGCAGCGGCTCGAGTACCGGCATCGAGATAAAGGCGGACTCTAAGGGTGGGATCGGTTTCGGCGACCGCGAGCGAGGCCCGAAAGCGTGCCAGACGGCGACGACCAGTCAGCCCGTTAAAACGAGCAAAACTCGGCGTGGCTCGGGCGAAAAGTTAGAGAGCAAATCCAGGCGAGTTTTGGAGCTGATGAACGTCTCGGGTTTCAAGGAGACGGAAAAACGAGCCAAGCCGGTGCGACGGGGAAGCGTTTACCGGGACGAGACCGAGGAAAACGTGATAAAGAGCGACTGCAAGTACGAAATCGGCTCCCCAGGTGAGTGCACGATACTGAGAAAAAAGAATAATCGTCGAGCGACGACTCATCGGGCGACGAACGACAAATCGTCCAGGACGTCGCTCGACCGTTCCGACCTGACGGGAACCAAGTGCAACGAGTCGATCACCAAACGTCTGGAACTGATTCACGAGTTGAATCAGAAGATTCTCGCGAATTACGAGAGATTTCAGCACAAGTCGAAGCTCGGGCCGGAAAAAAAGGAGACGGCTCCTCGGTGCGGCCCGACGACGAGGCCGAACGTCGGAAAGGTCAGGTCGGTGCTTTCGGAGCTCGATGGCGCGCCAGCGAGCGAGAATCGTCACATATACTCGGAAGTGACGTCGAAGAAGAAGAACAAGAATAAGAAGAGAAAGACGAGCCTGAGCGAAGCCCCGGGCAAGTCGTCCGTGTCCCGGGCGCTGCGAAACTTGGCCGCGAAGCCGGAGAACAAGAACAAGGGGGGTGAGACGAGGGGGGACGGGAACTTCAGCCTCGCGGTTAAGCCGGAATTCGGGGGGGCGGGAGTCGCGAGGGACGCGAGCGCCATTGAGAAGCTTCGTTCCAAATTCGAGTCGGTCGGTTCAACGAGAACGAGCGACCCCGACGGCGAGCCCCCTGATGCCGTTTCCGCCGTTAAATCCCCGAAGCACGATTGGCCCGACGAGGCGATCGTCCCGGAGGAGAATTCCGGTAAATCGGAGGAGACGCTCGTTAACGAGAAACGCAGCGAGCCCGTCAAACGCGAGATGACGGAGAAGGAGATCCTCGACAATCTCAACGAGACGATCGACGAGTTCGACAAGGAGGCCGGGAATTACGACGACTCCTCCGCCGAGCGGAAGGACAGTTTCAGCAGCGATTCCATCCGAAGCTCTTCCGAGGACAAGCCACCCGAGAAACCGACACCCGACGACTCGTGTCACCAGGAAACGTTTAATTCCTCGTGGGACTCCGGAGTCGGGATCGATCTCGGCACCGGCAACGGCTGGGTCAGAATACACACGGGAATCGAGAGCAGCCTCGTCTATCTCACCCTCGATACCACTGCCAGCGACGTCTGCAGAGATATGCTTCTCACCGAACAATTCTCCATCTTCCTTCAGGTTTCTCCTTTTTTTTATTCCTATTGCTTTCTAAATACTACACACTGAGAAATACTCTTTGATTGAATCGACTAAACGTACAGTCACGAAGGACGATCGAAATATTTAATTTATTTTACATGAATTTTTTTTTCTTTAATTCAACCTGTCACTTCTATTTTCGTGCTGAAAAGAGAAGGTATATGTATATAACCAAAAATTTAGTTGAATTAATTAAATGTCAAGTTAAACTTAGTTCATTTAATTTAATTGATTCAACAAAACTTTTTCCTCGCTGTATCAATTTGGAAATCTTGAGGATTTTTCATGGAAAATATTGTAACTTTATTTTAAATATGATCATAATTTGTATTTCTTATGAAAAATCCTCATCTGTACAATTTCCAAACTGTCAAAGTACGATAAAACACATAGCGGAATTTTTTATTGGATTTTTCAATTTTTTTATATAGGTTTAAAAAAATCTCAGAGTAAATAAATAATTTTACAAGAGCTCTTGAATTTATAGAATGTAGAAGTAGTTAAAATTTCATCATGAACAAAAATCGTATCGAAAATGGCAAAAAAAAATTATTTCCAGATCATATTTTTCAAAATTTTCATCATTAGTCTCTATAGTTCACTCTCAAAATAATGGTCATTTATTATGTCCGCGAAATTTTTAATCGAATAAATTTTTTGAGATCGAAAGAATAACAATTCCAAAAAAATTTCGAGAATTTTTCAAGCTATACATCCCTTTATCTTTGTTCAAAAATTTCAAGCAGTCGTAACTTTTAAAACAAGCGAAATATCAACTTTATTCTTGCACCATTCGTTTTATCTCGCAGAAATCTTCAAAAGAACATCTGATAAAGTCGATTTGGTAAAAATATTGAAAGGAACGATATCACCAATTGAACTTTTATCATGGATTTACAATTTTTCTCTATTTAAAAAGAAAATGAAGATCTTATTTTATGCTAAATTTTTCTATAAAAGTGTAGAAAAGATAGTTAAAAAATAGATATATGGTTAAAATGTTACTTTTTATCCAGCTATGGCAGATTGATTTATTTCAATGAGTAAAAATACCCTTTTCAAGTAGATATAATCTAACATATACTCTGATGTATAGTGTACACATTGGAAAAAAATCTGAAACCCCGGATACGAAAGACTGTTCTTTCGTATTACGTGTTATTATAATAAATGCATAAATTTTCGTGATGTACGAAAAAAAAGTTAAAATAACTAACGGAAAGTTTAAAACTTTTTCAACATTTTTCGTAACGCCTAATTCGAAATTTAGTTGGATGAAAAAAGGATTAATAGCAGGTGGAAGAGCTCGTAGAATGATGGAGACTGTAAAGTATTGGTTCACGTAGGTAGGAGAAAGAGCAGAACGTGGAGGAGTTACCTTTAACCCGATTATCGAAAATATAGAAGCCAGACTCGAAAAGAAAGGTAGAAAAGGGCGAATCAAGAGAGATCTCCGAGCGGATTACGTAAAAGGAAATTCGCGTGCATCCCTTGTGGGACTCTGCAAAAAAGTTGCACTCGCCAACAAGTATGAGCGAGAGAGAGAGAGAGAGCGAACGAAGAAATAAAAAGAATCGAAACTGATGACACAGGGGAAAAAAGAGAAAAAGGAACATTAAAAAAACTTTGCACATACTTTCAAAAAATTCTCTGATTTTTTGGCTCAATAAAAAGACAAAAAAAATTACAATAATATTAAACAGTGAAAAATGACGGAAAGAAAATCCAGTTTCCACGATTCGAAATAGAAACATTTTTTCCATCCCTCTTTGTGGAAAATATTTTTGCATGGAGCCGAGAATTCTCTGATAAAGCCTTTGGGAGAGAGATCATTCGCGATTGATACGGGTGTGTAACGGACGAAAAAATATGGCTGAACGAGCGACAGTGAATGAGAAAAGGAAAAAAAGAAGACAATGCGGGGAATAAGAAATGTCTGGGAGCGGAGGAAAAGGGAACGAGGCTCTCGAGCGAGTTTTCGCCTGCATTTTTCCGCACAAAGTCTTCGACGTTTCGATCAAAAGTTTCTATACACCGCTTCGGGCTGTACAAAGTGGAACTGAGGAATAGAATTTCAAAAATTCTTTTCACGTGACGCGTACTAGATTAAAGGAGAGAGGCTGACCGAAACGAGAGTAAAACAAGCACACTCTGCGGAAAATCATATTTCTTTTTTTTAAACGAGAATTGGCACTTGAAGTTTTACAAGTTTTTTTTTCCAGCAGTTTGAGAGACTTTATTTTTTCACTTTCGAAAAAAAAAACTTATTTTCGGCATTAACTGGAATCAATTTTTAGTTTCAAAATTATTTTCAACTCGCTCCGAGCTCGCTTACCTTTCATCCCGTACCAAAATATCACACCGAAGCCCTTGTTATCTTCAAAAATATTTTGTTACCGAGTCCGATAATTCCGTATCGATATCACTCAATTTCTCCGATACTCGACTCTGCAGCTAATACGTTCCGACAAGTTTTCAGATCGAATAAAAAAAACGATTCTAAAAAAATCGCACAATTACATTTACGAATGAAAGTTTCAAATTAAATCGTATAAAATAATAAAGTAATTTGACATGTGAAACTAGCTCGTGAGAAAATTTTCGTATAACATATCATAATGATGAATTTGTCTCACTATTCAAAATTTAGATTATTTTTCATTGTATACTCTTATTTCCAATAATGAAATTGAACTAATTTTGGAAATTTGTTTTTGTTATTTTAAACAGTCGGAAGATGTTTGTTTGATGGTGACAGTATGAGAAGGTAGCTTTGCAATATGAATAATCAAGAGGCGTCATTCATGCAAATTATTCTCGTCCCTGGAGTCACTTGTTCGAGGTCTCCCAGCGAAATGTGTACATTATCCGTTCGTCTCTTCCACTGGGAATCGCTCGTTCGCTGGAATTCTCCGTCTCTCCCATAACTTTGTTTAATCCCGGTTCTCTCTCTCTCTCTCTCTCTTACTTGCTTTTGCACACATTTCAAACTACTTCCGAGCATTATTCACTATATATGTGTATGTTTCGAAGCATGAAATCTTCAGTCTTTGTTCCACGTGAAATTTAATCAAACTCTCACTTTTAGGCCAAAAACTCATATTTTTCCATCGGTTTTGATATTTTTTCGTTCGTTTGAAATGTTAAAGGGAAGAAAAAGAGGGTTTTGAAAGCATATAGGGAAAAAATGGTGTCATTGAAAGAAGTAGATTGGAAGGCTCGTCAGATTGACGTCTATTGATCCTCGTCGCAATCGTCAATCTTCTCGCTCGCGAATTCTTCTCTCTCTCTCTCTCTCTTTTTCTGGAGCGAGACGGGGCTAGGGGAGGAGAGGATCATCGCGTCCCTTGAGATTACATATCAGAGCCACGTCTCCGAACGATATTTCGAAGGTTTTGAGCAGTGAGGATCCGTCAGAAAAATAAGAGGAAAAGAAGGGGATTCTAACGAAAGTCCTTTGTGAAATCCACGTTTGAACGGGAATGAAATATATTTGAAGGAAGAATGGAAACGCCTGCGATTGCGGATTGAAAAGCCCGGAGATATATCCTCCTTCACAGATTTATCGTCAATTATTTTTCCATTTTTATCAAATAATATCTTATTTTGAATAATTCTCCTTATAAATCATTCCGTCTTATTCGTGAATAAAAATCCGCACTATTACAAAACCATTATTTGAAGCGATTGATTTAGTGAGAATGATTCATTTAAAACGATATGAAACAAATATATTTTTTTTAATTTAAGAAAATTGGAAAAAAATTATTTTAAACAATTTTAAACAATTTATTCGAAACGATTGACTTTGAGATAAATTTTTTTAAATTAAAGGCGATTTAACTCATTTTCTTTTTTTTTTTTGATGGATCAATCGAAAGGGGAAATTCTCTGCGTACGTGCGCGTAGAGAAAACGAAAAAGGGAGGAGTCGGTGTGGTATAAATAACCGATAAAAAGCCACCTGCCACCTGTGAGCCTGTTTCGTGGCGTGACAGGTGCATCGTGAGAAATTTCTGACCGACCACGCACTTTTTTTCGATGACACGTGCCTTACCATTTTTCACGTTAAATGTCAAAATTTGTTTCCATCTTTTATTAAAAAATTTCTTTACTATACAATAAATCACAAAAAAGAAAATTGATTAAAACTTATCTTAAATCTATTTTGAAAAAGTTGTGCATATTGTGCATATGAAAAATGTGAATGATAAAATCTAAACTAAAATTAACATCACGAAACATCAAATTTAAAGTTATTTACATAAAAGTATATAAATACGAATAAATTAAACTAATTAGCAATTAGAAGTATAAAAAATTCTAAAAGAGAATTCAGTGGCTTTAACCAAGTTTTCTGAATTTTATATTAGAAATGTTCGTGATTTCATTATTCTATGCTAAATAAAAATTATATATCTTTACCATAAAAAAGGAGAAGCTAAGTAATTGATGCCGTTAGTTTCTCAATAAAATAGGTGTTAAAAATTAAATGCAAAAACTTCTTGAATTCTGGCGTTAACTTTTCTAATTAAAGCAAATGTTATACCCTTTGGTGCGATTTTTTTTCTTTATATTTGCGACAACAGCACGAAACTCCGAGTTCTTTTTTATTTTTTTGCGTACGAAGAGAACCAAAGAAGGAAATTCACGCGCGCTTGACGTTTCGCGTCCTTTTTTTGTTCCTTTTCGAAAAAAAAAAGAAAATTCGAATTTATCGGTGAAGCGACACTGAGATATTGACATTCCGAGTGAAGCGAACGTCTTTCACGAATGAACGTCGCACACTGTTCGCCTCTCTCTCTCTCTATCTGTCTCTCTTTTACTTTCCACCTCCCTAGATATTTTCCCATCTTATTCTCTCCGAAAACGCCAGAATGCATTTTCTCGAGAAGCCAGAACGCGTTATATCCGGGATTTTACCAAGATGAAACGTACTCTTCGACTTCGAGGAAGAGCGTAAACTCTATCACCTGCAAAATAATCGATTTTTTACCGAACAAAATCCGTATTCTCCCATTTTCAGAATATCCTTCGCGAATCATAAATCACGTTTGAATAAGTTCAAATATATCGCACGAACTAATGAAACAGCCAGTTGATGTGACGGAAAAATATTTGGCGATTGCTTGACTCCTGTGGTCACTTAACGAAAATAATTTGGACAATAATTGTAACGTTTTTTGCTTCTCAGAGGATAAATATGATGGATTAAAATAAAGGTAGCGAAAATTTAGAACTGCGCGAGAATATATAGCGATAATGATTGGATCATTTCTGTCCACTAAACGTCAAACAACATCGCTGTCTCGGTCGAGTCGTCCGGAGTCGCTGATCGTCGAAATATTCACTCCCGTAAACGTCACATTGCACGCGAGACTACACGGATTATCTCGGTTATCTCAATAATTATCGCGCGAGTAAATTTTCGTTATGCAAATTTCTCCTTCTTTGTATAAAATTTTCCATACAAATACACGTGCAATTTTTTAGAAATTATTTCTCAATGACGAGAGCTTCCTAATCGTTATGAAATTTTCACACGACATTTAACTCATTTCTAAATGTAGAAATGAGTATGTAAAATTTTTGATAATTTTTCATCGTGCTTTGTTAAAATTATTTCTCAAACGAGAGCTTCCTTAATATAGTCGTGAAGTTTTTACACGACCTTTTGGAAATGTTATTTATAAAAATAAGTATGTAAAATTTTCAATATTCTTTTTTCAATTTCTATTTCGACCCAGCACGATTCTTAAATATTAAAATAGCCACTTCCGGCCAAGTAACATAAATATCTATTATTTGACTGCCCCCCATTGGTCCTAAAAATATGAATATTTCAGTGATATTTTAAGTCCAAGGGGAACAGAACAATGAGAATTCTGAGTACACATGTAATTGTTCGGAGCTTGAGGAAAATGATATTCGTATTATGAAGAAGGATCGTTCAGACGTCGAGCAACTTTCGCAACAAGACGGGATACGTCTTCTCCGGCCCGCCGTTGTATTTAGTGCCTTCCGCGTGCTAGAAAATTTTCGCCTCTTTTCGAGCCTGCTTACAGCACATTTGTCACTTAAAACCTCGGAGCTGAGACTCGCGAGAAGAGCGAATCGTTAACCGGAAACTGGGTCGAAGCACGCCGTGGAGTTCTGAGCATTAGCGACGACTTTCATCCCCCATTTACCCTCCCGTCTAACTCTGCACGAGCCTAATTGGATTTTTTTTCGGCCGCGGGGAAAAAAAATTCCACCAATTTGCCAGTCGTCCCTGCGATTAGGACCGATCATGCATCAGCATTTTCATGACTTTTTTACATCAATTTTACATTTTACGTAATTACACAAAAAAAAATTTTTAATTAATACAAAAATTAAAAATTGAAACATCTTTAATCACTAAAAGTTGATAATTTTCGGGATCAAAGCAATTATACGAAATAATTCTTAATTCCGCTCACTCTAAAATTAAATTGAATTGAATTGAAATAAAAAGTAAAATTCTAGAAATCTTATCTCGTGCTTATCGAATATTGTTTTTTCAAAAAATTACAAAAAATGACTAAATTTTTGTCTGAATAAAAGTATCGGGCCCATTAGTACGAAAAAAAAAAGTTTTTGCGCGAGGGCGGCTTTCTATCTGCTTTAATATAGCGAACGGTGCGTGAAACGTATTTTGAAATCGAAGAACGTTCGTAATTGAGGAATTTTCGAGCCCTCGAGGGATCGAGTGTCGTTGAAACGGGCTTGGCAGCTTATAATGAGTTTTGTTAATTACGGAGGAGCAGAGAAGTACAAAATGGAGAAGAGATGAAGTGAGTTTACACAGAGGGAGAAAAGAGGTATCCGGTGAATCTCTCGTGATTAAAAAGAGAGGAGCACATCCGGGAGGCGATCCATGAGACAGCCAATTTGCCCAAATACTCGAGCGAAAGTTCGATTTACCGGAAAAATAGTCAATTCCATTACACAAAGATTTCTCAGGCAAACGGGCCAACATTTTCCGTTGAGCACAAGAATTCAGGACGCTTACGGAGAGTTCATTTATCAAAAGATAAATTTTCCCCCGTTATCGATTAAAATCTTTAATTCAAAAAATTCTTTCATACGACTCTTTCAATAAAAAATCATTTTTAAACGTTTTTCGATTTTTTTAAATACCATGAAGTTTTTTAATTCAATAATATCCTATATTAAAAAAAGACATAAAACTTCTAATCAATTCATGAAAATAAATCTCTACTCATTAAATAAAATTCAACGTGCGCTGCTTTGGAAATGATGGCCTTGATGTTGAAATCATTAATTTCGTCTTACAGAAATTATCAGGAATTACCTATTATGAAGGACACGAAAAGATATCGGTGTATCCTATATTAAAAAGAGATGAAATCTCTAATCAATAATGTGCGAAATAATATAAAATATGCGCCTAGAAGAATAGGAAAAAGCGGCCGCGTTTTGCTGCTCGTGTTAAAAAGTGATCTTTTTTCCAAATTCTGAAGTCTTCTTGGTCGAATTTTTTTTTTCGAAATATATTCAGAAAAATAAAATATAAATTCGAAAAGATTATAAAATAAGTACGAACAAGATGAATAGTAGCAAAAAATATAGTGCATCGGTGAAAAAAAAATTTGCGAGTACTCGGAAAGTATCGTAAGTTGAAAGGATCGGAAAAGCTTTGGGGAGCGAGTCACCAGTTCGACGTTTCGTAATACGGATGGACACACACGAGGTCGCGAGATAACGACCTGGAGCAGAAATGAGGACACGCGGGAATCCCGATGAAAAATCCAGATGAGCTTTACTCACCGACCTTCCATCCACCGAACTTCTATATATTTCAACTTCTATCTTCTCTCATCCCTTTTTTCTTTTTTCCTTTTTTCATCACCTTCGACTCTTCTGCATTTCAAAATTTTTTTCACACCGTTCGAGATTTTTGATCTGTCGATTTCGATCTGTTGATTGAACAGTCGATTTGTTTTCTTTGACATAATGTGTATTTATTCTCGAAATGACTTTTTGTGTTCAAATGTGGGCTGCGAGAGTGGAAAACAATATGAAAAAAATACCTTTCGGATCGCCAACGTGACACGATAATTCTAATAATTTTTTGTGGCAGTTTTAACGAGTCGTAGTTGAAAATAAAAGCGTGCGGTTGACAAAAATGTACCTTTTTCGTTCTGTATTTATACAACTTTTATCTTTTTGTCTGGAAATCAAGAGCGGATCGGGAAATTCCGGGAAATCCAGTGGAACGAGAAGTTTTTTCGTCCCTGTCACCGAACGTCATTCCCGACAATTCCACGTCCGTTTTTTTTTTATTTCGGTAAAACCCAAATGTTTCATTTCTCATATCTCGGCCCTCTTTTTTCCATCGCACTTTTTTTCGGTTCTGATAGCGAACATTTCCTCGCACCGACGAGCCGCGACTTGGACAAATTTCATTTGGGTCGCGGTAACGAGAAAACGGACAACCGAAGAGAGAAAAAAAGATCCCGCCCCCTTTCTGGCTTGAAACAAAATTCATATCCACGGACAAAATTTTTTGCCGGATCGTGTGCCGTTACAATTTGATGAAAGATTTTTAGTAGCCCGCACGTTCGTTACGTAATACTCCGACGAACAAAAAGTACGGAAAATTAAAATCCATCATTCATGAATTTTTCTCTTATCCTCTTATTCTTCTTCGTTTCCCAACCATTACTCAAATAATCGTGCAGATATATAAGATTTTTTTATTCTCGAAAAAATGTCGCAGAGTATTTCTCAAATCGAGCAAATTATTTTATTTTGTTACATGTTTTATTTGAACAATTGTGTTGTTTATTCGATGACAGTACGGTGGAGAACCTGGCAGGAGATTAGCAGCTCACGAAAAACCATTGGAATACCAGGACGAATTTCTCAAACGTCTGGGCTACGAAGAAACTTCGAGGAGAACTCGCCTCGGTGTGGATCCCGAATTGCGTCATCTTCTCGCGTTCCATGTTGGTGAGTCAAAAAAAACATCATCCAATATTTATCAAGGCTGCAACATTATTTTTAATTTTTGATTTTTTAATTTTTTTTTTCATAACTTTGTATTATAATTTGATTCATGTGTATTTATATAAATGTTGCAACTCAATTTTTACTCACATTTGATTTTCATATCAATTTTAAAACTTACGGTCTTCCAGAACTTTCGAGACAATTTAATATTTCATTTTAAAAGCCTCGATTAAAATTTATATCGACGAAAGATAAAATATTAATAAATTATTGTTATTGATGTTCTTATTTAAGCTGCGATGCAGTGTTATTAAAAATATATATATATATTTTTCAAAAATTTGAAGGTTCCATTAAAAAAAAAAGTATCGTCATCGATTTTGAGTGCGTAACAAAACGCTTGTTTCGATAAATTGCGTATGAAAAAAAGAAGATTCCATCTAATTTATGCACTTTACCGAATGGATATGGGAACTGGTCGAACGTTCGGCCGTTTATCGTTTCATCGCGAATATTTCGGCCAAAGCGAGCCCGTTTGTCACCATTTCAATTTTGTCGGGATGCAAAAAAGACCGGGGATGAGGATCCGAGCACACGAACACGCCAATTCACGAGCACATCGATAACAAGAATAATTTCGGTTTGGCAAAGATTATCCTGCATTGTTAGCGTTTTTCAACTCGCGACAGCTACACATTCACATCAATATATCCCCAACTTTCATCTCGATAATTAATATACCTTTTTATTTCGCCACTTTTCACTACACCCTGATCATTCCTGGATCATCGCCACGCTAATTAAACCATTTTAATAAATCCTGGCTTCGATAAAAAGCCTCGGATTTCTGCGTTTCAGAATTGTGGTTTTATTTTTATTGGAATGTCCTGTTTTGAGAAAATAATAGATGCAATAAAATCTCGAGTGAATTCAAGGCAAAAATGGAACATTTTAAAAACTAAAGGGTCAAACGCTGTCGTCGGAAATAGAAATTTTTTATTAAGCTCTTTCACAATTATCGTTAAAATTTGTCGTTTACTTGAAACGTTGTCATTTTTTTCATTCTGTGCTAACAGTTTGGAAATTGTGACAATTTTTTTATCATATTCGAAAATAATTTTGAGTGTGGAATCCAAATTGCTACACGAACGGAATCTTATATGAAAAATTACTATGTTTTTTTGTCCTGTGGTAATAATTATAATAAAATAGATGTATATTGATAGCAGATCGTTTTTGCAAACTTTTATAAATATAATACATTTCGAAGTACTTTCATAACAGTTCGATAAAACATAGCAGAATACTTTTTATATAGAAAACATAATTTTGTTAATAACCACAATCAGAATTAATATATATATTTTGTATGAAAAATCCTCAGAATTGTTGCATTGCTATTTTACCAATATATACGATAAATTATAATAGAATTTTCTTCTTGTATACTTATAATGAATACATTTTTTAATCCAGTCAATAATTAATAATTGGTATCTGGAAATAATAAAATTTCAATATCACGATCTAAAATACAATTTTGCCATAAAAATAATATTTTAGTTTAAAAAAGTAATAATTATACAGTTGTAACTTTAAAATCGAATATCGTGATTTTTCTGGGCACGGAGTCGATTTTTAAGCACACACGATTCCTTTTTCATTTTTAAAATGTTTATCTTCCGCAATCCCTCAAGTCCAATAAAGAGATAGGAGATCGAGTTCTCTCCGCGCTCGGCCCCCATCGGCCTTTCTGTTCCGATAAGCAAACACACAGCGACGCGCCGGGGCGAGTAGCGGTCGGATCGATGCTGGATTGCTCGTTTACCAATAACGAGAGTATTATACGTTCGCGAATTCGACAGCGCGCGCGGAGAGCGTTCCTCACGAGTGCGGACTCGCGCACGCGAGTGTCCAAACAAACGGACAAAGCATCAGCGCAGAGCGGCGACCGAATGAACGGAGAAACGGCCGACAAGAAAATCGACATGCAAGATATTCACTGATGGTCGAATCGACCATATTGCGTCTCGCTCCGCGTCTCTTCCTCTCTTATATATATATAAGCGCACATTCTGGCGACACACAAACACAAACAGACACGTTGACTCGGTCTCTGTCTCGCGCTGTGACGCCGGGAGAGAGCTTTTTTCGGAGCTTCCTCTGGCGAGCGGAGAGACCGGAAGCGCACGGGACGAAACGTACGGGCAAAGTTGAGGGAATTCGCGATAATCGGCGTTTAATGTTCGGGATTAGCGAGGCAGTTATGCCGAATCGGTGAAATTTAGGGAGCGAGAGCAAGATGGGAATAAAAGAGTTGTTACAGATATATACATCGGCCGGCGACAAGATGGCCGCCGTAGCGGAACCCGCCGTACGGGAAATTCCTGTAGGTGCGCTCGTTAGCGGTTATTATGGTTAAATACTGCGGTTGCTCGCCGGAGCGTGTTATAACTTGGAGCGGAGAGGAAGAGAGGGACCGAGGCGAAGGAAAAAGAGAAAAAGCGCGAGCGCGTCATAAGTTGATATCGCGATAAAGCTTCGGGCTGCGTGCGGCGAGATCTCGCTCCAACGAGGGGGTCAATATCATAAAATAGGAGATAAAAAAAAAGGAAAATGAAGACCGAACGCGTCCTAGCTGGTCCAACTTCGTGATTGCCTGCCCCCAACCTGCTCTCTCTCTCTCTCTCTCTCTTTCCTTTACTACTTATTCTTCCGAGACCCTGCCACCATTTTCTCATAGCTAACTTTCTACCAAATAACGCACATTATTACAACCATCTTTTTCCTCTCCCCTTTATTACGCTCCTTTAACGCTCGAAAAGTCGTTTACTCATATTTTTATTAATGTGAGATAGAAATTCCATTTTTCCTCGCGCTCGGTTCAGTTACTATAGTTATTTGCAAATTTTTTTTGTCCGGTAAACAATAAATTTTAAAAATTATATTTATTTTAAATAATTAAATACTGTAAATTTAAAAAAAATGTAAATGAGTTTAATTAAAATTTTAGCATGCTTATTCGGAGTGAAATCTAAGAATTCATATTGAATGAGCCAAAAAACTGACTTTTGTATGAGTTTTTTCAATTTTTCAATATAAATTCTTGAATTTCGCCCCAAATACGTAGCATTTTCGTTATCTACAGGAAATTTTCGATCGAATAAGCTCATAAAATCAAGAAAAAAAATTCAAAAATTTTTGCGAATTTTTTAAGGTATATTTTATTATATATATATACATATATATATATATATATATATATATATATATATATATATAAAGGTATATTTCCATTTTTTCAAAAATCTTCATGGAGTAAGAACTTTTTAAAAAATTTATGAATTAACATAATTCCAACACCATTCGCTTTCTTTTGCAAAAATCTTTAAGAATCACCCTTAATAAAGTGGATTTGGTCAAGAAATAAAAAAGATATCGCAAATTAAAATTTTCATGGGTCCACGAGACCCAGTGTGACTCACCAAATTTTTAAAAATTTTATTTTTTCGATTTTAAGAGCCTATTCGATCGGAAATTTCCCGTAGATAACGAAAACACTAATTATAAAATCCAAAAATTTATCATGAAAAATCGAAAAAACTGACTTTTCAGACTGACAAACGAACACAATCGCTATCCTATATTAAAAAAGACATGAGGCCTCTATAATCGATTCTTCGGAAAAAAGCGCATTACGCAGAACGCATTAAATTTTAGCTAATCTCCACTCATAAGAGAAAAATTCAACGTGCGCTGCTTTCGAAATAATGACCTTGATGTTTGAATCATTCGCTTCATCTTGCAAAAATTTTCAGGAATTACCTAATATGAAGTCGATATCGTCGAGGACACGAAAAGATATCGCCACTTGAAATTTTGAAATTTTCCTATTTTCGATTCTCAAAAAATCAGGCTAGAGGTCCTTGAATACGCCAAATTTTCTCAACTCATGTGAAAAGAATTTGCAACACAATTTTCAATTATTTATACCACGCATACCTGGATAAATATACATACCTGAATAGTTCGGGGATCGTAAACATGAAAAAAAAGAGAGAAAATTCGTCGAGCGTAACGAGGAAAAAAAAAATTTCAAATTTTCGTTAATCCCTCTGTCATTAATTGTTTCCATGGTGATCGGCCGAGGTCGAGTGAAAAACCGATTAAGCCCTTAATTGTTCGGTTTTATGACGAAATTTGGAATCAGTAGGCCGGTGTCAAGTGTCGGGGTAAGACGTGTCGGATCTCGCCAGGTAGTTAGCTACCGAAAAACAATTCGTAGCAATTCAACAAGTTCAATTGAGTGTCAGTTCCAGTTATTTTCAATCGTACGAAAAGTGAATAAAGTTTAGTGTGTTCATATTATCGTTTCAAGAAATTTTATTAAAAAATTCGGTGCGCATGTATCTTATATATTTAAAAAAAAGAGATAAAACCTCTAATCAATTAATCGGAATAGAGTGCATTATGCAAAAGTGTATAAATTGTCCGCCTAGAAGAACAGCAAAATATCAACTCAAACATGTAAAAAAAGCGGCCGCGAAGCGGTCGTATCGTCGCTCGTATTTAAAAAAATTATAGTTTCTACTTTTTTTTTTCATTTTAACAAAAAATTTTAAATCGACAACCCTCGACTATTTACAAATTCAAACAACATGCATGAATTACGATGTAAAACAAACGAGAGGATAAAAATGAAAAATGAATAAATGCAAGTAACCGGAGCAAATAAAAGAAAAGCCCTGAAAAAACTGAAGACAAAAAGAAAAGGCAGTGAGCAGGGTAGTGGATCTGGAATTAATGAGAAGTGTAACGAGAGGTTGACTATTTGGCTTGTAAATACGAGAAGTTCGCGGTGAGCGGAGACACGAAATAGTACAAGAGAGCTAGATAGGGGAGGGGTGGAGGGCGCGATTGGGGGAGAAAGCGTCGGTGGGGATGTACCTCCGGTCGTAGGGTCTCGAGCTTGGCCATCACGGGGTTGGAAACGTGAGTTTCGTCGCCTGGCGGGGATCACACGAGACGAGACGACGCGAAAGACGTTTGCCGCAATGGCAAACACGAAGCTTGGAGGTTTGCATGAAAACGTCTCTCGTATTCCAAGTTGAAAGCCAATTGAAAGGCATTCCACTTCCATTCTTATGTGCAACACGGCAAACAAAATGTTTCCCTCCCTGCCTCGTGCTCCGTCGCTGCGCCAACTTCTTCGAAGACAATGAAACCCGAGCGAGCGAAAACTTGATCCCCAAAAGAATTCGAGATTCATCGTTCACCAACGTTTTGTTCCCTTCCGTGCTATTTATTTTATTTTCCTCGCTCTCTCATCTATTTTATTCCGCTTCATTATTCCACCGTATTATTTTTCATCCCGCCGGACGATTACGTTGAAAAAATAATAGCGATTCTCAGTTTTCGCCATTATTCATTTATCGAATTTTTGAATAATTTTGACTGGAGAAAAAGAAAGAGAGAAAAATGGAACTTATATATGGAATATGAACGAGTTTGCTTTTGTTTTTAAAACTATTATCGCACGGATTGTATGCACGGCGCTAGCTGGAAAACTTTTCCAATTTGACGTATATACAAGTAAACGGGGTATGGAATAACGATATAACTCGTAATGCTGAAGTGCTATAGCAAAATAGAGGCAGAGAGGGAGGGAGAGAGAGAAATCGGTCGATGCGAAGAGGAGAGTCAAATTCTAGGCAAATTTTGTCGAACAAACGATGAATGGATCCGGAGAGATAGAAGCTTCATCGAAGCACTCGGTTGATTGGACCTAAATGATGAAGAATTTGCTCACTCTGTAGAGTGCCTGTGGCGCCGTCGCCATTCTCTCACCATTCGATATTCCTCCAAAAGCTCTCAATCCTCCGCAACTTTTTACATTTTTCAAATACGAATAAAAATATGACGGCGAAAAACGTTTTCTCATCTCTTTACGTCTCCATTTGTTCATTTCCAGCGATTAAATTTCTCAAAATTATTTTCACTTTTTTCCCATCTACTATTTTTACGTTTATTGTTCAATTTTCACCAAACGCTACACGAAAAGTCGTCAACACTGTGAATTTGTTTTTTGTACTGAAAATATTTTTAAATATACCTTTTTTAATTTAGTTAATAAAATTTTACTTATTTTATAATTAAAATTGGTTCATAATATTTAAATAAGACGTCAAAAAATTTTTAAAAATAATAATAATGATTTTATTTTATTTATAAATTTATTTTTTTAATAATGATACGAATTAAAGTGTCTAGAAGTGAAAAAATCAATTAGAGTTCAAATTGAGAAGAAATGATCGTAACGTTATACGCACGTGTCAAATGTGTTCTGGCTGGGGTCGATTGTATGCGTCGTTCCCAGCCTGACCCTTTCATCCCTTCATTGTTTATCGCTATTTTCCGATAACGTGCTCGAAGCAAGTCACCACAAAACACACGTCCATTACAGAACCTCCCAATTTCAGGTTAAATCCCATTTTTATTTCATTTTATTCTCTATAAACCTATCAAGCCTTGAATATTTCGTCAAAATGTTGAATAAAAAGTGCATCTTAAAAGTATAAATCCCATTTTTATCATTTTATTCTCTATAAATCTATCAAGCTTTAAATATTTCGTCAAAATGTTGAACAAAAAGTACATCTGAAAAATATAAAACATATGCCAAAAATGAACAAACTTTAATACGAGAAGAAATAACAAAAGCTTATCAATTACAAGCATTTTTTTTTGAGTGAGAAAAGTATACTGAATATCAACGAACTCCGAAATAACTGCTAAATGATAAACTTATTCGTGAACAACTTTTTACGTTTCTAATTATAATATTTACTTGTCCATGAAATATGAGAAATTAAAAAAAAAAGAGAGATACGAAGAGATGAGGTTACAACGATGGCGGAAAAATAAAAATATATAATAATATTTGAAACAGGAGAACGTTTTTAATGAGGCTCGAACAGCTGAAATCTTTTATTTCCCTTAACAATCTTTCTCCCGTGCTTCGTCTGCGGGACTGGTGAAATCTCGTTAAAACGTTGAAAATGCGAATTGACGTTAAAGTATCGTCTATTCAGAAAATCTCTTCGTCGTTCGCGCGCTCATTTTTTTCTATTTATTCACTATGTACGGAGTGTGTTCCAGAACCCGATGTCGGAATTGGAAAGAAAAATCGCGGTCAGGACCAATTCAACGGTTACGTGGAAAAATAATGTCTCTTATCGTTGAAGAGAGAGATGAGGTGTGCGGAAATGGAATCGGGGATTTGCCCGGGCTTTTCGTATAATCGGGCGAACATACGATATCGTTCGTCTCGTGCTTGAAAATGATAAACGAGGTCTCGAGTTGACCACGGTTAATTGCTTAATGGATTATTACCATGAGTAATGATAGTTCCAAATCTGCTAAGGCTTTCCGTGCTAATGTGCAGATAGAAATACTCCCTTGAATATACCTTCAGCTTCATCCCTTATTTCGAATAAGCCCCATTATCCCTTTCGCAATAACTGAAATAAAGAATATCTAATTTTATATACCATCGATATCCAGACTCGATCACCCATCAATTTCATTATTTCAATCATTATTTTTCCTTCATTTTTAGGTCCAACTGCTCCTCAGCCAGATTTGATAGGATACACACGTTGTGGCAATGCTCTCGTCCTGAAGGGCCTCGTTTTTCCCCAATGGAAAAAACGTTCTCTCGCTGTTATCGGTTCGAGACTCTTCCTCTATCCAAGTAAGTATTTTTTCACTCTCTATGGTACATCTTTCCATAAAATAATGTCATTATATTTGTAACCTTAAAATATTTAGTGCAATTTTGTCACTTTATGAAAAAATCTATTACAGTGAATTTTCTCATTTTTCATTTTTTTTAAATTAACGATAATTCTGATTAAATTTGAAGCTTAGAGCAATTAAACTATCGTCTTGAAATAGTTGATCGATGTCATGTGACATTAGCTGAATAAATTTCGAATTTCTTGTAGCGAGTAAGAAGTTTAAGTGTTATTTGGAAGATTGGTTTGTTGGTTTAAATTTTGGATGGTCTATGAGGAAAAGCGAGGAAAGGTTGAAAGTAAGTTATTGCTTCTCTTTCTGGCTCCTAAGGTTGCCTGCTCGAAACTCGCGAGAAGATTTCTCGGAAGCACGAACCATTCCCTCACTGTAAAAACATTCGTTCGCTGGTGAATACAGTATTTGTAGAAAATGAGAGGATTTCGCGAGTAAGAAGAGCTTTTATCAAGAGCTTTGAGCTCTTTGGAATTTCAAAAGATCTCGAGACAGTTTTACCCCCGTGCATTTTCATCCTCCAATTCTCCTCTGCTTCCCTCATTCAAATAATAAATAATAGAACCCTCGTCATCCCCATTATTTATAGAAAAGTACCTAAAAAACACTGTAGCTTTTTATTCAGAAAAAATTTATTACTTCCCTAATCTGTGTTAAATTTTTAAAAAATCACCGTGCAAAGAGCAGACTGCTGGTTCACCGAGTAAGTAAAAATCAATACGATTGAATTTAGAGAATTCCGAAATTTTCGTACTTAATCGGATTACGAAAAAGACGAAAAGATTATTTATAAATGAGCACTTAGAGCTTCTTCCTAACTAGAATTGCACATATAAAAAGAATTTGAAAGTCGAGGCAATTTCTCATTCATGTCCATCTCTCGTAAATGATGAAATCGTTAAGAGTCTGCTGAAGACTCCCCAGCTTGAAAAGCACAATATTGGGTCAAGGATTTTCGATTGAACAAAAGAGAGAAAGTCGATGTCGATTCGTTTTCTTTGCATCCTCATATTTTTTAGGTTGGTGAAATTTCTATACTATCGAAAGTCTCGATCTGATGTATTTTATTCTCTAATTTTTACAATTATATCTTTTTGTATATTTTTTATATATTTTTATGTTAAATTGATTTATTTTTACGATTTTTATGCATCAGTATATAATTAAATGTTTCGTTGATTCTTTGATGAAAATCCCTAAGGCCCTACAGGCATGTCACTGATGTACGTGCGAGCTGGGTAAACCCTCTTGTTCCCTTCTGACCGAGAAAGCAAGAGCCAAAGAAACCGAGAAAAACCCTCTTCAAGATTTCCACTCTGAAAAACCAGTACTTTCTTCTCCCTTATTCTCTATCTCTCTCTCGCTCGATCCCTTTGTCTCTCTGGTAAAAAAAATTTCAAAACATCCACAATATTCCATCCTTACTCCCTTTTCCTCGAACACAAATTTCTCGTCGTGGAAGAAAAAAAATGCAATTATTATTCCGGAGATGAAAAAGTGATACCGTCAAAGAGAAGTTTCGAATCTCGAATGCATTCGCCATCGTCGTTTAGCTCGAGGCAGATTGACATAATGTACATTCGTGTTATTATTGATGAAGAGAGAGAAAATTTTCAACGAAAAGAAGAAACCGCTTTTTATCTCGAATGTCTCGTGACTGAGTAAAATCATATTTATTTTATTAAAAAATCTGTTCGATGTACTCCATTTTCTGTTGAAAAGGAATAAAATTTCACAATTTTATATTGAAAAGGGAGATTTGATTTTTCACTTTGAAAAAAGATCAAGCAATATCGATCGATCATTTTTTCATAATGAAAATGACCAATGACTCGAGAACGAAGGGGGAGAATTTGGTAAAAGGTTTGGAAAAAGAGAAGGGGAACAAAGAAAAAATAGAAGCCGGGCAAACTGTAAATCGGTGAGAAAGAAAGGGTTGAGGATACTCGGCTTCGATAATGAATAAGTTGGAAAAGTTTTAATTGCTCGTAGCAGCGATTTCTTCGCAGGCATCGAATGAGGCGCACGGGGCTATGAGTTAGCTATTCCCAGTTTTGTTACTTCGTGGAGTACTTCCTCTCCCAGTCAGCAAAGTCGCGCAGCTCTACTTTTTCATCCTTCGCTATTCTTCTTTATTTCTTTTTTCTCTCCTTTCATCGAGCCTCCGCGAAAACTTTCTCAGCAAACTATCGATCGAGCGGCGTCAAGAAACGAAACGAAGAGCGAGAACAATCGAACTATTAAATGTTTGCACCCCGCCCTTTGTAATTCAACAAAAAAAGATTTTTAAGCTGCAAGTTTTTCAATAATTGAAATATCAACTTTATTCTTGCGTCGAGAAAAGAAGAAAAAACTTCGTTATGCTGAAATTGGTAACACCCTGATTCTTTTTATTTCTGAAAATAAAATTTTTATGCTTCAGAAAAAAAGGTGCAATGCAGAAAAAAAATTGTCAACCAAGAAACTCGTGATAGAAAACCTTTTCGATTTTTCAAAAATCGTTTCTTTTTGTCTCATTAAAGATACAGTTAAATTGTACTATATAAAAAAAACTCGTGAACGAATAAAAATTATAAAAATAGTTTAAAAAAGAATGCTCAAGTAAAATACAATTGATTTAATTTGGTCGACATTTTCAATAAGTTTGCTCCGCACAGCATGGCGTTTGTATAATGGGACTGGGAGGTGAGGGGGGGGGTGCAAGAGGGAAAGGTTCGATATATTTTCATATCGTTCGTTGATATTCCGGATTCGTGACTAGCCGGAGTCGCGAAGGTTCTCAAAGCCAGCTGCCGCACAAAGGAGCATTTCCCGGAGTGATCTGCCATGGCTCCTTTTCCAATGTCAACCGTATTGACACTCATCGAAGCCAAAGTGCCTCGTGACTCCATTGTTACGGGAAATACTTATTTCGTTCTCGCAAACGCAGCGAGACTCTCGCGCGAGCAAGAAAAATCTCCCTTTTTTTACTATTTTTAAATTACATTTCTCGTAGAATCTTTATCATGGCCATTATTTTTCATCCATGTACGGAATACTGGAATAAAATATGAAAGCGAATTTCCTATAGAATTTCACTTCACATTCAGCATATGCATGTCATAGAATTTTTTATTCCGAAAAAATTCCCGATTCGTCCTATGTATACTGAATAAAAAATTGAATAAAAAGAAAATATATAAATCGATATTATTGCTGTATTATAAAAGATTGGAATATGAGATTGATTTCGATAACAGATTAATTCGTTTCAAAATCTTTCATTTCTGTTTGAAATCATTGTCATCTTTCAAAGAATTTTTAATAATTTGACGAATGTGTCATTGCAAATTAAAAATGCTGATAATAAAAGTTTTTATGTGCATCAAAAAAGGGAAATTAAAATATTCCTCTTTATAGCCATCAATAATATTCATTTTATGAATTTAACAGCGTATTTCGTTGATTGCCACGATGAACATCCAAAATTCTGTGATTTTTAGACAGTGATTGAAATCGATTCAACAAATGTATACATTTCCGCTTTACTGTACCTTTCGATTAAATGAATTAAGTCTTTCAACAATATCATGCTATTTGCATCAATATTAGTATGGTCGAACCAATTAATCCGATTAATGGACACTTTACATCGCACCAATTTCATTAAATAATATTTTTTTAGTGTATAGACTGATTTTCACTGAGTCCTTCCTCGAATTTGATTTTGTACAATATTTGTTGATTTAAAAAATCGCAGTCGGTGTGAATCGATGAATGATTTTTTTTATGTGTAATTTTTATTTTGACGAAAAGTAAAAATAGGAGGATTTAAAAAAAACGGAATGGATTGCTTGCGGTGACAGGTTGTCCAGATTCGAGACCAGAATGGATGGAACTTGGTGGTGTCGGTGGCGCGGTCTGCTATGCACCATCGCGTCTCGGCAAGCTCGTTCTTCGCGTAACCGGCTTTCCCCGGGTCAGCAACCCCCAGCGACAAAATCATCAGGATCGAGAACACGAGAACGAGACCCATCATCAGGACACTCGACATCTCTATTTGGGATTCCAACATCCTTGGGAACGCGACCTGTGGCGAGCCTGGCTCAAAAAGGTAAATTTCATTCGTTTTGATTTGCATCACAAGGGTTTTCCATCCCTATATACTCGCATCAATCAAATTTAATAAAATTCTGTTTAGAAACATAGATGTTTGCTAAAAAAATTTGTACGATACATTTTTTTTTCAAAAAAATGCGTACGAAAGTTAGTAAAGTTTTGGAGAATGGTTCACCTGATTTTTGTCAAACAAATTAATACGCACTCTTATAAAATTTTACATTTTTATTGTAAAATTTGACAGACTATCAAAAAAAGAATTAAATTCGACTCGATTGAAATTCGAAGAAAATATTTTATTTGTACTTGAAAATATTTCATGAAGATTCTAATGGGATTTAAAAATCTCATAGTCAACTAATTTCTGGACAGCCAGAAAAGAAAAACGTTAGGATATAGAAAAAAAAGTGCAGAATCGAATATCCGGAATTTTTCTTATTGAAATAATCCGGAAGAGGGAGAGTCACCGATAATATTCGCATTAGGAAGAGGGATTTAAAAATTTTTCCTGGGAATCAGCATCTTCGTGTGAAGGATGAGAATGAGACGATTAAGAAAACGAAGGAAAATCTCTGTGACGTTAAACAGCGATGAGTTTCTTTTTATCTCGCTCTCCTTTTTCCCGTTCGCTCGCTTTTATCTTTCCGGACGAGGAGAACGAAAGACGAACGTCGCTTCGTGTCATTCGAGTCGACGTGACGGGCGGAGCTTTCGTGGATCGTTTTCTCCGGCGCGCAAAAACAAAGAAAAACCGAGAAAAGGCTCGACTCACAAAAGTTCGAGATTGAGCTTACCGGTGAAACCTTTTCGCGAAAGCGACACAAAAAGCCACCGGGAGAATAAAGGGGGGAAAAAAGGCAACGCGAGAGAGAAAGAAGAAAGGATGAAATGAAAGAGATCGTCTCTCGCAAGAAATCGAGATCGACGTGAGAAATTAAGGCTATAGGGCGAAAAAGGACGCATCCGAGTGACCAAAATTGTTTGCGCTCCGTCGTCGAACGTCTCTTGACAAAAACCTCTATCCTAGAAAAGATTTCACGATCTGTTTACTTTTCATCACGACGAATAATATCTTTTTTTCTTTCTATAAAATTAAAAAGCGAAGGGGGTGAGATGATGAGACAAAAATAAATGAGATGATAAGTGGAAAAATAAATATTTTTCTCTAAAATTAATCAATGGCTGAATAAAATAATGAAGAAAATATATGTCATGATTTTTTAGATACGTCTTTAGGTATAGTGAGATAATTTTGTCTCTGAATTTTAGCACGTATTTTTCATTTAGTTGGAAATATTTCGTTGAATTTTCGTTCCGGGCGGAAAAGACTGACAGACTCGTCCTACGTCCGCATTATATTCTCGGGGGAAAAAAATAAAGTCGAAAAATACGAGCACCGGGGAAAGTAGGGAAGCGCTGGAGAACGCGAGCTTCGCTCCTTTCTTCGCTTTTTAACCGGAAGTGCATACGCTCAAAAATGCGCGCGGTGAAAATGTTGGTGCAGACCGGAAGTGCGCGTCCCGGGAACGACAAGCGGAGAAGCATTCTCCCAGCAAATGCGATTTCTGTGTTTGTCGCCCAGACAGTCGTGTGCGCACGAAACTCGTAGTCTCCGGAATATCAGGAATCGTGCATTGTTTCGCCAATCCCAACTCGCCTCTCGTCGCACAAATTTTTCTCTTTTCATTCCTCACCATTGCATAAATTTACACGCGAATGTCCACGTCGACGACGAGCAAACTGTCACAATTTTTTTCACTCCAAATTTACTTACGTCTCTTCTTTCATTTTTTGACAATAATTAAATTATCTTTACACGTTATTCATTTTAGGCGAAAGTACTTTTTTCCTGCGCAATGTTTTCAAAATATTCATTGTTTTTTTGATCTTTTCCACCATGCCATATTGGATTTCATTGAGAATAATTAGCATATTCGTTATTTACTAATAATTTCCAATCGACAAAGTTCTCGATATCGAAAAATAAATTGCCACCAAATTTCGCGAATACATGAGGGTCATTTTATCATTACAGTCAAATTCAAAATTGTGGTAGATTTAGTTCGGTTTGCAGTATATTCCTGACCAGAAAAAAGCAGCAGTCTTTGAAGTTATATCAGGATGAGCTAATTTTGGTAAAAAATAAATGAATCGAGCAAGAGATATGGTTTCGTAGGGACTATTGACATAGAGGTTTTAATATGAAATTTGCTTTACAAAGTAAACAGAGATCGCAGCGAGTATAATACAGAACGGTTCGGGATGGGAAACGGTGGAAAAGCTCGTGCAAACTGAGTCGATACACGCGGCATGGCACGCACCGGCGAGCTTCTGTTTTGCAGTATATTAATTAAATTATATAAAGTCTCGGAGGGTCGGGGACACGCGACGAAACGCTGGGATGCACTTTTGGCTCGTTCCAAATTCGTTGGCTAGGCCCGAAACTCTGTGGAATCGTTTCGATTTCCACTCTGCATTCTGTACATTTATTACCGCACCGCTGTTCGGCACAACCGCGAAATTAATTTCCATACACCGCCAATCCGAAGCGACGCAATTTTCTCATTTGATCGACTTCAATGCGTTCCCGGTCAATCGTCGGAAAATTTTCAAATCGAATTTTCATATCGCCTCTCATCGGTTTCTCTCGATGATTCGATCGTGTTCTCTCTAATTTTCTCTAATTTCTCTCTAAATTTCTCTAGTCTATTAATATTCTTGAATAAAAAGTAGAAAGAAAAAAAAAGTATTAAAAATAGACTTTTTTGTATAAAATTTATACGATGATGAATCAACTTCTGTTTCAAGAGCCCGATGAATATTTTATAATGGTACCACCGATTTTGGACACGCAATTTGCAAGCTTTTTATCGACGTGTCCGAGTAATGAATGCGAGAAGCGCGACGAGAGCTTGTAACACCAAAAACCGCACACACGTTACAGGGAAAGGGTACTACACGCGCGAAAATCGTAAATATACGCTAGAAAATTAGAGTGACCGAATACTTCCATTTGGAACAAATGCGAAAAAATGAATTTTTCCTTCGAGCCATAAAAAACTTTCATCACTTTTATTTCAATAATGTTTTATCATTTTTCTTTCGATATTTTCATTGACCTTTAAATAAATTTTGGACTATGTTTTCAATCGTTTTCTCTATCTATGAGAGTATCAAAAGACTGGGTGCGAATAATTAGCAATTTTCTAATTTCCCATCGGGATCGCAACAAAAAATATCGCGTCTCGTTTCCCCATTCGATTCACCTGCGAAGAGCAAATTTACCTTCCGTCGAAAGGGTTGAAAGAGAGAAACGAGCGAGGGTGCAAATTTAAATTCTCGTCGCAGTTGTGAATGTAGAAAAAAAAGGGGCGCGCGACACGCCGAGGTGGAAGAGAGACGAGCGAATTCTTAACGCCACCTCGGACGCATAAATAGAAAGAGAAAAAACTCATTTGCATCGAGAAAAAACGACGAAACGAGCCAAAAAGATCCAGAAAATAATTTTTTTTTAAATTCATTTTGTCTCGTATAATAAACATTTTTTAAGAAAGCTTTTATTATTAAAAAAAGAGAGAAAGACAGATAAATACAGGAATAGAATAGGTACTCATATAAAATATCTATATTAAACTCATCCAAAAAAATAATTAAATTTTTTTCGACGATAAATGTTTTAAAACTTCCAACAAACAGTTTAATACTTCCAACTTTTCAAATATATTATTTAAACGGGAAATGAAAAATCGCAATCAGGAATCTCTATAAAAAAAATTAAGTGCACAAATGTTGACATTTTAATTCATTATTCTTAAAGTATATTGAATGTACTAAAAATAGTAATTTTTTTATCAATTTAACGTGCATCTAATAAATAATTTATGCGTGACAGATTACGGAATTAGAATATATATTGTGTGTCAGAGTGAAAATAAATAAAAAAATATCAAAGGGGGACGCGATCCATAATGTATTACGCTGCAAGATTATATGTATAGAGACGATTCTAGTCAAATTCGTCGCTTTTTATGCTCAATTCGAAACTGCACCTGGTATCGCTTGTCAAGTAGGTAACCCGCCAGTGTGAAATAAACGACAAAACAAAATATACACTCGCATAAACGAGGAAATATTGAAATTCGCGACGATCGGGAGTGTCGAATTTTGGAGAATTCTCTCCTCCACTCCTTTTATCTCGTCCAGATTTCGACAGAGAATTATTCAAAACTGGTGAATATAAACGCATATCCGATTTTGTCCGATAGATAAATTGTGCCTTTTCTCTCATTCTCTCTCCATCGATCTTTTTTTTTCTCTTTTTCTCTCCACTTCGATAAACTGACGATGAATATTTAGCAGTGTGCTTATCCGAATCGTGATCGTACACAGTTTGTGTTTCGAATCCTGAAACTCTCTCGGAGAACTTGAGAATTCGTTCATTCCAAATCCGCCAAGAATTTCTTCCTTTTTTTCTCGTATCTTTTCGGGAAAATCTTTAACAGGCTCAGCGGGATTTCATTGCTAAATCTCCGCAGGGCAAAAAACTTGAGGAAACAATATGACAAAGTGTGGCCCGTTTATAAAAATTTCAATACAATACTTAAAATCAAGTATTAAACTTTTGTTATTCTTCGTACGTCGTAAAAAATTCATTTAACGATTCGTACGTTTTTACGTACGAAGAAATATGATAGGTTTGTATGATTAAAAAAAAAAAGAATATAAATCGAAGGACAAAAGTGCGAGGGAAAAGCGACAAAGGCTCGTTCTGAAAAATGACAAAGTTTTTAGCCGTGCAATCAGTCGGAATTCGAAATTTAGTTATAGTTTAAAAAGTTAATAGAGAGGCCGTGTTGTCTCGTCGTACGGGCGTGCGCAGTTTAGAGCCTGGCGGGGTGTATCGCACGCGGGATTTTCTCATTAAAACTGCAAGTGAATTGTACGCTCTCGCAATAGCGAGCCCGCGTCGTATCCCCCATGGAAAAATGTATATATTTTGAATATAAAAAATATATATTAAAAATATATGCTAGATATGTACTTGCATATATTCAAAATATAATTAAAA